>CAJQZN010038280.1:0-23088 GCA_907164685.1 Colias eurytheme | reverse complement strand
CCAAAAAATTCTTTGGCTATTATAGAATGAAAATTCCGCCAAAAGGCTGCCCTTTGTGCTTTTTTATTATTTTTTATTATTGTAAGATTTATGTATATTTTGTTTCTTGCACAATAAAGTGTTAAATAAATAAATAAATTAATTCAAACTTTTGACAGATTACTGAGTTTATTTAGAAATTAAAGACTTTTTAACGGATTTTAAACGCGATTTATTCATTCTATTATTTTCCCGACGTTTCGAACACTTTACAGCGAGCGTGGTCACGGGGAGACTAAAATCCGCGTTTTAAAATCCGGGCGTTTAAAATCCGTTAAAAAGTCTTTAATTTCTAAATGTATAATACTCGCGTAAAATCAAACATCAGAAAATATTACTGAGTTTATGTTTACCAAACAGTACCTATACCACTACGATGTTTACTGTTGGACAGACGAAACACAAGTGAAGTGCCGGCCGGGCCCGAGTGTGCGATTTTATTATCGCAGTGCGGGCGGTACCATACAATTTCATATTCTGCATTTCATTTTCGCGACAATCGCGTCGCGAGCAGTCGCAGCAAAATGTGACAAATCACAATTTTAAAATCGCTGCGATTATTTAATCGCATGTGCGCGCATTGTCATAGTAACTCATACGTTGTATTTCTGCGATAAAATAATCACGCTGCATAAAGTCGTGGTGCGCGCTAGCTCTAACTCATACGTTGTATTTCTGCGATAAAATAATCACGCTGCATAAAGTCGTGGTGCGCGCTAGCTCTAAAATGGCAAAAAATTACAAAATCGCCCTCATTTTCAGTAAATTTGAACCCATGTGAAATAGGGTTAGTTTACCCTTTTGGGGATAAAGAGTTTAAAAACGGGTTAATTTCCCGGAAAAGGGCTAGATCTAGCCCGAAAAGGGCTAAAGTGGCAGCACTCTGACAGGACGTGCCCTATGACGTCACGCCTCAAGACGCAAGCGCCGAAGCGCGCGAGAAATGGAGCGGTTGAACTTGTCGAATTAAACCAATATTTTAAAGATTTTATAAAATTAAATAATAACTACTCTTATAACTATGTTTAATTTTTTCTATATCAAAATGAAGTCAATATTGAATACTGTGTTGAATACAAAAAGATCTGAAAACTCTCCTTACGATACTTGCAATAATTAATGTTTTCATACCACGTTCAACAGTAACAACTTCATTTTCAGATGGAAGTTTAGAAGAAATAAAATAGTATTCATACATTTTTCTTATAAAACTTGAAGCAACACAATATAGGTTAGGATAAACACTTGTTTTCACTATTAAACTTAGAGTATGTATTGCTAATACATACTCTAAAGGCTTTGTCAGACAGGACGCGTACTTAGCGCGCGTCAGAGCGTTAAGTTGACGCCGCGATATGACGCTAAGATGTGTTCTACTACCATCGTAGAATACCGTCAAACAGAGCGCCGGCGCTAGTAGTACGCAACGCTCTGTCGCGGCGTTAGGACGCTTTAACGTCGGGTGTTGTATTTTTTTTTTTTACAAATTTTATTTTAGCGTCGGAGTTAATAGGCGTAAAATAATAATAAAATACTGCATAATGACCGAAAATTTGATAGAATTGGTTAGAAAATATCCATGCTTATATAATACGAAGGATAGTTCATATAAACTATAAAGATATATCAATGAAGGCAAAATTGTGGGCACAAATCGGAGAAGAAATTAATGAAACTGGTAAGTAAAAAATTCTTTCGACTCCGGAGTTAATATCGCTGTACCTTGTTTTGTTCGTAAGTAATAATTATGTAAACAGCATGTAGCTTTAATAATATGATATCAATTGCTGTGTCCTAACGCGCGCTAAAGCGTTCTGTTTGACGAAGCCTCGCGCGACGTTAAAACAGGGCGCTGTAGCGCTACTACGCAGCGCTAAAATACGCGTCCTATCTGACAAAGCCTTAAGCTATAAAGCCCAAGACCATTATTTTATTTTAGGTATAGTATTTCATTTATTATAGTTATAGGTATAGGTAAAACCCCAGCCACTGGGACTGGGTTTCATTTTACCTGATATTCCCTATAGTTATAACTTATTTGTATATTATATTTTTAATACAAGTTACAATGACCAACAGAGAAATATTTTAAATTTTAATATAACTTAAAAATCTAGAATTTTTCATGTTTTCGGAGTTATGACGTTTTTTTTTAATTTTGCGGTAGATGCTTGATATTTTTTGCATGCTAAGCTGAAAGATAGGCCAATTCAGTATGGTAACATTTACTATCGTTAAATATTTGAATGGAATAAAAAAAATGAATTGAATGCCAAGAAAAATAAAATTACCCAGTAGGTACGTTCACAATTTCAAGGGCTCGGAAAAAAATAATTTCACATAAAAAAAATTTTCCGTTTGGCTTTTAAAAACTTGCTCTATCTATAATTAACTAGGTCTACCCTGAAAATTTAATTTTATTATTCATAAGGCTTCAATCGAAAAATTTAAATCTAAACGTGGTCAGTGCAAAATTTTAATTTACATGATGTGCAAACAAATTAAAACCAATTACAAGGTGTTAAAATACAATTAGTAATATCACAGACTAATAATAATATATTATACTACGTATAATATGTATTTAAAATGGCCCCCCTGTTGCAATGCAAGTGCGGCATCACCGGAAAATTTTGTTTTTTAAACGTCTGAATGCCCTTCTATTATTGTTTAATGGTTTCTTCTCCTACTCTTAATTTCCAGGCTATTTCGTCCAAATTGCGACATTAAGTATATTATATCGATAATTGGGGTCTTGTTATTTAGATTTATATGTCGATAGTATACCTATGATATGAACATAAAGCGAACAAAATTAAAGGTGTATTGTATGCGCAGGTGGTATTCAAATAGTCAAATACGTAGAAGACGGAACTCAAGTTCCCCGCCCCCATCCCAATGTTTATTTACAATTTTCACCTTTACCCCACCGTTAACACCCTATTTGTACTAACCGACCAAAATGTAGAGTACGTATTTGTAATGGTATTCACGTATATAGAAGAGCTGTCCACTTTAGCCAAGTATAAAATCAATGACATCAACACATTTTCAAATGGACATGTGTAGTCTGATTGAACAGATAATTCCAGATTTCGCTATTTCTCTATTTGTTTTTATAATAAATAACTATATAGGTACATTGAGGTTTCATGACCAAATAAATGTGATGTGTTGAAGGTTACGAAAATGGTGTTTAATAAATTCTTTAAAGGGGTAAGTTTGTTAAATAAATGGTTATTTTGCATTAAGAATAGGAAGGTACGTCTTATTGTTATAGTTAGGTAATAAATAAAAATACTCTTTTATTATTAATGATAATACCGTCTGCCTTGTTAGACTAATGATGGGGATTAATTTTTCATTTTCATTATGCAATTAATGTTATGCATGGACGAGATTGCAGTTGATTTTATAAAATATTTATTGTAACTATTAAATTATCTATTATATCCACTTCCACCACATATTATTATAATATTATGCTTATATTATGTATGTACCTACATATATAATGTTATATTTCACTTTATTTTCTATTTTGCTATTAAATCCTTGCAATTGATGCAAGTTTATCAAAAATGTTGTTTAGGTTTGTTGAGTTAGAAATCAACCATCTCCAAACTTGAACAGGAATTTTCTACCAAGTTTTCAATGTCTCAATTTTATTTTGTAAAATAACATCTTAATTACATACCTACATCTTTACCTAATAAATCTACGGTTATCCGTACCTACCTTAAAATACTATACATAAGTACCTACCTAGGTAGGTATTATAAAGAACGTCTTACAATAAAATAAAAAAAACTTTTCTATTACCTACCTACATGTATTGATTTGCTTTTTATTAGGTGATAAAGATGGAACAATAGGCCAATGCAATTACTTTAACTGTTTATGCCATTGCCATTAAAGTACGATTAAAATGAGATTTATCTTTTTAATTTCCGTACTGGTACATACCGTAACAGTCGTTCATTTTAAATTTAAAGGATAATAATGTTAAAATTGTGTTTTTTTTTTGTTAGAGTTTTTGAAGTGAAAACTTCTTTAGCGGCGTTGAGCACTTTTTCTGTAATGGGTATAAAATCTTAAACTCGCGTCAGGACACGTGACCCTGATCGAAAAAGACGGATGGATATCAAACATCTTAGAGTATATAATATTACAAACATGCTCAACGTTAATAATCACAGACTAATAATAATATATTACGTATCAATTAATAATCAAGTTTTCACTTCTGCCGGCACTCCCGGAGTGCAACCCGTCTTTTTTTTTAATGGTGAAGTTGGCAAAGGACCTTGGTGGTTGACCTGCTGGTAGGCGACCAGAATGCCCATGAACATTTGCATAGGCTTAACGCCGGCCGCTGGAAATTTATTGAAAACTTTGTAGGATTTGTAAAGAAAGGATCAAAGAGGGGAATAAAAGAATGTTTATAGAAAAGGATACGAACTACCGCGACCCTAATCATCGTTAGAATCACAGTAGCATTTATATTATTGTTTATCTTTTCACGTCGTTCTTCCGTGGGAGTGAGGTCCTTCCCGAATACTGAACACAATTTATAGTTTTTTTTTCTATCTAAAATGTTGAATATGGTAGCTGTATAGGTTTATCCATAATTTTAATTTCCTGACAAGAAACTACGGTAACTAATTTTTATTTTATTTTATACAAGTGTCAATTTTTTATATTTAGCATTTGGCAGTGTTTAAAATCAATATCTCTCACGCATCGAAATAAATCCTAGGGAACAATTTTTATCGCTGAACTATTCGGGCATTCTAAGGGCAGCGGAAAGCATAGAGCACACTTGAGTTTTCTTTATCGAGCAGTCAACTTGTGGACACAGCCTGCGCGCCACACGCGCCACTGTTTACGCGCCTTCCGTTTTTTTCTTACTGGCTGGTTTTGAATCGAATTCAGTTACGTTCTATTTTTAAATTCAATTAACTCGTTATTGTTATGAATGGAAATGGAAATAAAAGTAGACGTGGTATAGTATAAACAAATATTATTAAATTGATTTGGTACATAAATGTTTAAAATAAGTATTTATTGTTAGTGTTTATTTAACTAAGTGTCATGTTTAGTTAATCATTATTTCTATAGATTTCAATTTGTTTTATGTATAGTTAAGAAGCTTCGAAGAAAAACAAATTGGTACGTTCACTACTTTACTCTTAATATTCAAAGTTACAAAAATCCGAGTTGAAAAGTTGAATAAATGTAAACAAATAAATTATCTACCGACTTCTAAATGAAGGAACACAATTGTTAATTAGATTTTAAGTAGTACAATTAGAAGCTTTTAACTTAAGAGCTTTTAGCTCAATGGCTCCGCAACACGCTAAGTAGGTACTTATGAATTTAAATAAAGCACAAAAACAGATGTTACAGAATGTTACTTGGATCTTTCTTTTCTTAAAATTTCAACGCCTTTAATAAATCACTTGAGAATAGACTTTTTTGATGTTGGATGATAATCAGTATATAAAAAGTTATAATAATAGTTTTCATAATTCCCTACAGTTATAATAGGTATCTATATTTTAAACATAGACATAGTGCATTCGAGGAATTCTGGATGTCCATCGTTTTATTGTGAGTATCGTGAAGGCATCGTATGAAAATAAACGTGTTTGATAACAATATTATTCATATTTGTTAAATCAATCACTAGTTACGTATTAATATAACGTTATTGCATTTACCCCGACATCTGGAATTACCTTAATAACTTACCTACTTAATCCATACCTACTAATATTATAAATGCGAAAGTAACTCTGTCTGTCTGTCTGTTACTCAATCACGCCTAAACTACTGAACCAATTTGCATGAAATTTGGTATGGAGATATTTTTATACCCGAGAAAGGACATAGGCTACCTTTTATTGCGAAATATGTACCACGGGCGAAGCCGGGGCGGACTACTAGTTTTAATTAATTGTGTAAAAAAAAGTTCTATTAGTTACCTTCTTATTTAGTTTAAATTAAGTACTTATTAAAAATGTACCTATATTTAAAAAAAATCATGCACCACGAATGAAAAAGCCTATATCTAGTAATTAAACTTAAACCCATGTTGTTCTATAGCTACTAATCTGATAAGTATCTAAGTAATTGGGAACGCCCACCAGTGCTACAATTTGTTAGTTATGTTTGATTAGCACCTGAGAAATTAATATGATGATATTGGTTATCATTTCATTCATTTTATTACAATTAATTTTTTGTTGACACACCGTATCGGAAATACATAATGGGTTATTACTTGGAAATCCATACTTAATATTATAAATGCGAAAGTAACTCTGTCTGTTACTCAATCACGCCTAAACCACTGAACCAATTTGCATGATATTTGGTATGGAGATATTTTGATACCCGAGAAAGGACATAGGCTACCTTTGATTGCGAAATATGTACCACGGGCGAAGCCGGGGCGGACGTCTAGTAATTAATAAATATTAAACAGATATGTATTATAAAGCTGAAGAGTTTGTTTGTTTGTTTGTTCAAACGTTTGTTTGAACGCGCTAATCTCTGGAACTACTGGTCCGATATGAAAAATTATTTCCTAGTTTTCCGCCAACGTTTTCAAAGAAATAACCGCATAGTTTCCGTTCCCGTTGGATTTCCGGGTTAAAACCTATCCTATGTGTTAATCCAAGTTAACCTCTATATTACCTATGTGTGCTAAATTTCATTGTACCTAATCGGTTCAGTGGTATTTGCGTGAAAGAGCAACAAACATACACACATACACGTAAAGTAATATTAGTAGGATATAGGATAGGATACTTATGGATAGGACTAGTTAAGAATTTTCAGTTCATATCAATATTACAAATTCCCCAATGATAATTAGGACGATGATTTGAAAATATAAAAATAATAAAACTTTAAATATTCCAGAATACTTTTGAATATTTAAATTCATCTCAATCAGAATATTATATTGAGTAATGCGAACAAGGCCTTCCCATTAGCCTCCATCGCGATGTGATTTGAATATCAAGAGTGCTCTCCTATTGAGGAATGAAAACAATCCCAACACCAGCTATGAATAATATAGTGGGGAAATTAAATTGATAATGGCTTTCTATATACGGATGTAATAGGTATTGTAAACGCGCTATCGACATCACATATTTTTATATCAATCAATATAGGTATTAGCAAAACACAAAATTAAACATTTAATGCAAATCATGCTATTTTTGGTTCTTGTTCATTTTTACGTATCTAACCGACAATCTGAAATGAGTGAAAGTGAAAAGAAAACTAGGTATAAGCATTTACCATTTGCAATTGGGTCTAGCGAATCTCCACTTTGCTCTATATTCACGCAATGTCCTGAGTAGGAATAAGATTTACATTTTATTTTTTATCTATATTTTATTTTTTAGTAATTTGATTTGATCTAGAATATATTGAATGTTAAGGATATAGAACAAAAAATGTTAGACTATATATCAAGACTCGCCATTAAACACAGCCCAATTTCGCAAGCCGGAACGACCAAGCGTGGTTTATGTTCATTTTTATAGAAGTCATAAACTGACAAACGATGTCCACTCCTTGTCGTATAGGAGCTACCAACGTTGACAAGAGAGCATTTTAGTATAGTTGGTTCTTTGATATACTGTTCCTCTTGCTATTTCGGTTAGAGTCCGGGCTGTCTGGCTGGTCGCTGCAGTGGTTGCGTTTTTTAGTGCGCATCTCATCTGCACAGGATAATTTCCCTAATTTGAAGTCATTTTTTAACGCGTAATTTTTAATATTTTACCTTTAGATAGATCCATCAGACATAATTTTTTTATTGCAAGACGTTTTTTTCGTTGTTAAATAGGTACCAGACGCAATTTTTTATTTCGTTTTTATAAAAAATTCAAATTATTTTAGAATGTCTGTAAATTTCATATTATGTTCTTCAAACATAATATAATCTAAAATTAATTAGCCAGACGCTAATTCGATTGTTAAGTATTAAATAATGTGTATAAATAAAAAAAAGTAATGAAGCATGCAGCTCATCAGCTAGTGTATTTTAACTATGCGACAGGAAATAATTGCAAGAATACAATATTATTTACACTTGTTCTTATAAATAAAAGCTAAAATGAAAAACAAAACATAAAAGTGAAAAATAAATTAAAGTTACCATACATTGCAAAGAATGGAATAAAAACTATATCAATGAAGGTTAAACAATTACATTGTTAAATTTAAAAAGCCATCTTCATAATCATCATCATCATCATCTTTCCTCACACTGTCAGAATTATTTATGTTATCGTCTAAGGAATTGTTATTGTTTTCCAATATTAAATATTAATAATAAATATAAATTATATTAATAAATAAATAATATTTATATAATATTATTTTTATAAATAATATAATATAATAAATTATTATTAATTTTTTTTTTTTTTTGTACTAACTACATTGAAAAGGTCTACAGAAAAGTCCGTGATGGTATATGTCTATCTCTTATGGATAACCCACAATAACTTTTTTTATCATTTACTTTTTACGACAAATAATGGCTAATTTTCGAAGCGATTTTAACCAATACAGCATTAATCCTTAACCAATTAAAGACCTTGAATACATTGTTCATTTAATATAGATCTATATGGCCTTTTACACATGGATTTAAGTGAATATTTTCGAAGATATTACAGATTTAAAAATTGCGGGACGTAGCGTTTGCGGCGGTACCAGCCGGCCGCCCGGCTATATCTACACTAATATTATAAAGAGGAAAGCTTTGTTTGTTTGTTTGTTTGATTGTAATGAATAGGCTCATAAACTACTGGACCGATTTTAAAAATTCTTTCACCATTCGAAAGCTACATTATCCACGAGTAACATAGGCTAGGTTTTATCCCGGAAATCCCACGGGAACGGGAACTATGCGGATTTTTCTTTGAAAACGCGGGCGAAGCCGCAGGCGGAAAGCTAGTATTTTATACCCGTGCGAAGCCGGAGCGGGCCGCTATGTTTTTATATTCAACGTTCACAGTTTTTCTGTAGTGTATTTAGCGATTATTGCACCCGTGCGAAGCCAGGGCCGGGCGGGTCGCTAGTTAAGGTGATGAATTAATTTTTCTAACATTTACGGCCCTTTTCAAACCTTCGTAATTTTTATATTATTAAAGTTGTCGTGATGAAAATTCTTGACAAGAAAGTTCAATAGTAACACAATACGTCTACCGTTTTAGAAACATGATTCCATGATATTTTCTCGATAGAAAAAAAATACAAAGTTCTCATTGTTATTTTTTTATAATCTCTGGCATCTTCAAAATAACAAACGTAAAGTTACGACTTTTTGGATATTAACTATAAAATATACAACCTATACGTCTACCGATTTAGAATTTTGAAATATGCGATGGTTTTGAAATAAACAAGAAATACTTGAAATTAGCGCGCGACCAGCCAATATAGCGAGAGCCGCCCTGTACCTTCCTACCCCGATCGCTGCACGAGTCATTCCCGCTACGGCCGTCACACGGGGAACTTGTGTCGCTCGCGCAATCGTAAAAAAGGGTGACAACACGATAAGACAAAATGAGACAAATGGGGACAATAAAGAAAATAAGAAGAAGAAACATAAAGGTTGGAGAAAAAAGAATGCTTACAATTGGAACAAATTAATGAAGAAGTTGGTTTTATTTTAAATTTGATGATAATTGTATTATAGACGATGTTTGATATGTACCCCTGTTTTAAGTACATAACGAATGTGTAAGATTTTTTCATTTATAGCATAGATAATCTTTTCAGAAATCCGGAATCCAGAAGGAAAATAAACCCACTGATTGTTCACAATGTGAACCCACTCCTTCGTAAGTACCTTTATTCAGTCAAAAATGTATGTTATCAACGTTCTACTGGTTTTATCGCATGATTCCATTTTTAGCAAAAAGCAACAAAGTGCAAAGAAATAAAAAATCATGGTGAACTTAGTGGAAGTATGGCGGACGTGATATGGAACAGGAGCTCATTGGAGTAGTATTATATTTTAAAAAAAATACGAAAAAATTTCAAGAATTACATTTCTTAGTAGGTGCAGTAGATAAGTATGTTGTATAAAGAATTTGATGTTGATATTTATTTCATTTATACTTACTACACCTGTGCGGGAAATTGCTTAGTACTAAAACAGGTTTATATTCATATTTACATAGTAATGTGAGTTTTAATTTCGAAAAATTTTGTGTAAGTATATTAAATTGAGTTCCTGGGTGATCTGGAAACACAATTGGGCCCGGAAGATGGCGCTGCAGTCACTCCTCCTAATCACATGAACCGATTTGGATGAATATTTGTGTGCACATTTCATTGTTGTGGGATGATTGATTGATTCGTTTTCAGATTAGCTAATATTATGTATTTTTGTTGTAAACTTAATTTAATGTTTATAATACATTATTGTTGGTATAAATAAGCCAGTGTTCGTCTCACATTGCTGTACCTGCCTACCTACCCTACCAGGGCCTAACTTTGTTCTGGCTATTTTATTTTGATTATTTGTAATGAATAATTACAATTATAATAGAGTGCAAAAAATAAATACATGCGTCAATATATTTTGTGTTTTTTTTTTAAACAATTTTTCTATTTAAAAAAATATCATTCCGACCGCGGCTTTGCCCGCTTGGAATTAGGTTATATCGTGAATCCTGTTTTATCCCACAGAAGTGTTCAGTTCGGATAAAAAGTATCCTATGTGTAAATCCAGGCAATTAGCTATATTTTATCAAAATTGGTAATGTAGTCTTGACGTGATTAAGTAACAACTAACAAAAAAATATACAAATTAACATCCAAAGTTTCGCATCAGTTTTACTGTATTAGTGATATCTTCCACTCTTGACTTTGACTGAGAAGAATTAGGGTTTATAACTTCTTTCAGAAATAGTACCTTTCATTTCTGGGCATGATGTAATATCTACGTCAGCATCAAATTCTATCTAAATCAATTCAGTAGTCCGCGTTATTGATTACCATTTCATTTTTTCAGAGTAACAATATTTTTTGTTATTTTAAAGATTATTTATAACTTGTATTATTTTGTAATAAAGTAAACATTACGAAATAATAATAATTATTAATAATGTCTAAGTAGTTGTTGGAAAGAAGATTATTTGTTTATAAGCAAGAAAATAAAACCAATAAATCAACAATTGAATAAATGTATAACAATATTATAACTGTATGACGACTCCATACATGTTTGTCCCGAGTCGGCCAGCGGCAGCGCGGCGAGTTTGCAAGAATGACTTCGCGCACACCCGCGTTCGCGATAGCGAGCTATTAGACTCCGCCCGCCAAGCAGTGGATTTTTTTTTGTGTATCGTCTTAATATTAGATATATATTAGAAAATTTAACTTGTATTGGCAACACTGTATTTTGTTTGTGGTTCTTTTTCTTCTTGTACGCGGTGTGTAATGTGTGGTATTAGGCAATGTGCTATTGGAAACAATATACATAAGTTTATGTAATCGCTGTTTTAATTTAAACCCATAACTTAATAGATAAGTAATAAAAAATTGTTTTGTATAGAAGATTGTTGATGTACCCTAATAGTTTATTTTTTAGCCTAAGGAATAAAATGTACCAATGGAAGGTATTTGTTCCCACAACACAGGGAATCCTAGAGTAGGAACAATTCAATTTCTATGCATCTTAGGTATATTTTCGAAAAAAAGAAGTTATTTTTTATTGTTATTTAATTTTCGCGGCCGACCCTTTCTATCTCTCTTGCACTTTAAACTATCTCTCCATATACACAATCACCAAATTGTTATACTTACCTACTTTCACTACGTTTTTATTTGTACATATTTAATACTTAACAATCGAATTAGCGTCTGGCTAATTAATTTTAGATTATATTATGTTTGAAGAACATAATATGAAATTTACAGACATTCTAAAATAATTTGAATTTTTTATAAAAACGAAATTAAAAATTGCGTCTGGCACCTATTTAACAACGAAAAAAACGTCTTGCAATAAAAAAATTATGATTGATGGATCTATCTAAAGGCAAAAGTTTAAAAATTACGCGTTAAAAAATGACTTTAAATTAAGGAAAATTTCCTGTGCAGATAAGATGCGCACTACTGAACGCAACCACTCCGGCCAGCCAGACTGCGCGGACTCTAACCGAAATAGCTAGAGGAACAATATATCAAAAAACCAGCTATACTAAAATGACTTCTTTTTCAACGTTAATAGCTCCCGTACCATTGAATTTTCACGGTTGATACTTGTATTTTGTTTATCGTGTATAGCTTTATAGCATTTCTAGTGGACAAACACAAAGCTATAAAATTATTGAAAAAAAAATAACTGCAGACCTGCGTGAAAACTTTGTAAGACATAACAAAAACCCCTAAACAGTGTGTTGTTATTTCTATATGTGTTAAAAATAAATTTGCGTAGTATTTTCATGTTTAAATTTCCTTTCAGCACACAGTGTACCCGTCGTCATCTAAAGCTGAAACTGTCAGTGCCCCTGTAGCCAAAGTTTCTCGAGGATCATGGGGAACTCCAGAGTGCACACCTATACGCACAATGTAATAATTTAATTTAATGCCTAATAATTTATTTGTTTTCCTGATTTTTTAACCGACTTCAAGAAAAAGGTTATCAATTCGGCCGGTATATTTTTATTTTTTAGTGAATAAACATACATCATCATCAACCCATATACGCTCCCACTGCTGGGACACGGGCCTCCTATGAGGGTACAGGCCATAATCCACCACGCTGGCCAATGTGCGTGTTGGCGGATGACACGTCATGTCGTCGAACTTTTTAATTCTTCGACATGTCGGTTTCCTCACGATGTTTTCCTTCACCGTTCGAGCAGTGGTGATGTTACAACATGCGCAGATAAATTGAAAAATCAATTTATTACCTGCGCGCTCGCCTGGTCTCGAATCCCGGACTTATCGATTCGAAGTCCGAGGTCTCACCACTGAGCCACCACTGCTACGAATAAACATGTAGTTATTATTATTCCAGATTAACGAAGACACCATCTAACATTGATCCAAATGCTATTGTCCGTGATGAAGAAGTCGTGAAGAATAAAGGGTAGGTGTATAAATAAAACCATTATAATATTCCATCGTTTAATTTATTAAAAAACAACTTAACAACGAACCTTTTATTCCAGATCGATATTTGTTATAGAAAAACGTGTGCGGTTATTTGAAAGTCCTAAAAATAAGTCTAAGGATGAAGAGAAAGAAACATCGACAGAACTGACGCACTTCGAACGACGTAAAGTTTCGAAAAGGTAATAAAGTAATTTATAAATACTTCTAATGACGCTACCTATTTCTTAGGTCTTTGAAGGACTACTCTTTTTAAATCATCATTGTAGTTCTATAGATGTCGGGTATAAAATAATCCTTAGAATAATATATTTCACAAATCTCATGTTATAGACATTCAGAAGATAAGATAGAAGCTATTGAATCTCCACAAAGTCCAGTGCCATCTATTACATGGAAAGATAAAAAATGCAGAAGCTTCAAATTGCCACCATTATTTGACCCGTACATGCCGATTGATCCTCAAGGTAATTCCATTTAATAATAATATTATGCATCTTGCTTTATTCTGACGTATAGCAGTGAGAAAACCTATTTATTATATTTCTTAGCATTTTTGTTCGTTTAATTTAATTTTTTTAATTATTAAATTTAATGCTACAAATAATATCTACAATTATTGATTATTAACAACAATAAACATAATATAATGTAGGTATGGAATATGGATCATTTAAAGTTTTTATTGTCAACGTTATACTGTAATAACGATCTCAGTTGGATATCAATAATTAGACCCTAACTATCCAATTAATGCTCCATAAACTTGATATTTGTAATCTATTGGAACTTCACTACGTATCGCAGTTAATCCTACATTCATACAGATAATATAAAAAATATAAATGTTCAATATTCTAATCATTATTATCCAGATACATTTTCAAAGATCAAACATTATTAATTTAAATTTTAAAGGCATTAACTAAGTAGTTTAAAATATTCACTAACCTGTGTTAGAATAAGAACGAACTAGGAATTTCTCGAGTAATCTGTGGATTTACGAATCATCTGATTAAAGAACAACCTCATATTCGAAAACAGTCAAAAGTTCTACGTATTTACCATAAAATTTCCATTCCCAGGTCGAGTGTACATAACCTGGCTATTCCTAGTAACATTCTGCTATAGCTACAACGCTTGGGCAGTCGCCCTCCGCGCTACTTTCCCATACCAAACCCCAGAAAACCTCCCCTTTTGGATGACCGCTGATTATTTCTCCGATATTATCTATATCCTTGATGTTGTTTTCGTGAAACCGAGACTAATGTTCTTGAGTGAAGGTTTCTGGGTCACTGATCAGACGGAAACTAGAAAGAATTATAAGAGGAAAACCCAGTATAAGGTAAACAATTGTTGGAAGATTATTTCATTCTTGAATATTGTGAAAAAAATGTTTAATCAAAATAATTGTTTACAGTTTGATGTAATCTCCCTTCTGCCATTAGATATTTTCTACTTTTACTTCGGAACAAGTATGGTGATACTGCGATTCCCGAGGGTACTAAAGTTACAGACTTTTTGGGAATTTCACCAGGCAATGGACCGAGTGCTCTCTTCTCCTTACGTGGTTCGTATTGTCATGACGACGACGACGACGACTTATTATTATTACTTACCTATCACCACATCACCATTGAAATACTAGATATAATATAGTTACTGGACTCACAATTTCTTCTTTAACCCATTGACCACCGTAAGGCCCGATCGGGGCGCGACACAATAGATTTTCTATTGTGTCTATGATTCCGAGGACTGATGGATTAATTTCAAATAAACACCTTATTTCATAGCAATCATAGCTTCAAAGTCTATTTATTGTATACCCTCATTAGAAAACGTATCACGAATGGACGTGTTGGCAATTTCTTCTTCGGACAAGTTTTCGTTCGAGAGTCAGTTGTTTATTGTACGTAAATTTAATTTATACCGCATTATAATTGTTCACAATTGTTTTAGGTGCGGATCGGCAAGACCCTTTTTTACATATTTTACTTGATCCACCTAAATGCTTGCGCATACTACGCTATGAGCGACTACATAGGTCTCGGCTCTAATAGCTGGGTGTATGACAATGTTGGAAACGCGTATATACGATGCTTCTACTTCGCTACCAAAACTGCCACGTCTATTGGTGAGTTATCCTAAACGATTTTGTAATTAACTAGCTGTTCGCTGCGGTTTCGTTTGACAAAAGAAATTAACAGTTGTCATACATGTAACATTTTTTATATAGCGCCTTCTATCGGAATTTATAAATTTAGGAATGATTCAAATGCGTATCATAATGGATTTTCCAATGGGAATGAGATGTTTACTGCGGTAAATAGTAACCTATGTTACTCTCTAGCCAAATAACCTTCTACACTAAAATCTTATCATAAAATTGGTCCGTTGTGCCAGAAAAGAAAAATAAACATAGACACTTTCACATTTATATTAAAACAACATACAAGAAGAAGAAGTAGTATACTATTATATTGTCTGTGATATTAGCAAGTATTTGTTAACTTTTTAACTATAACTTTAACTTTTGAATTCTAGGTAAAAATCCAAAACCAGGGAATACTTTTGAGTACTTATACATGACGGCCGCTTGGCTCATGGGCGTCTTCGTGTTCGCTTTGCTAATTGGGCAAATAAGAGATATCATTGCTACGGCTACTAGGCAGAGAGTAAGTGTAATATGTTTCTTTTATTTTTGTAATTTACATGAATGACCTTACCTTTACAGCGATTTCAAATTGTAAATCCCATATATAATATGAAAATTTTTCGTCTCGTGTCATGGGGGAAGATACCAAGACGACTTAAAGCTGTTGGTTGGTACTAATTGTAATTCCAGTATAGGAAAACGACATACTTAGATCATAAGCTTTCTAAATTTCCCACACTGGAATTAATGCTTTTTCAATATGTTTACCCCAATGATATTTTGTGCTAACTGATAGGTACTCTCTGGTCAACTCACCCAGTAAAAAAATCAAGTATTTATATGTATAACAGTATTATTAATTTTTCGTTCTATTCTATTATACAAACAGGCAGAATACCGCAAGAAAGTGGACGGCTGTATTCGATACTTACGTCGATTAAACATGCCCATTAACCTCCAAAGACGAGTTACCTGCTGGTTCAACTACACTTGGAGCCAGCAACGTTGTTTTGGTAAGAACATCTATATACAGAAATAATATATACCCTGTGACATATTTCTCTGAATATTTAGCTCGCTTGTTGTTTCACATTTCTTTCTCCAAAGCCTAAAAAAACAATCGGTTGAGTGCGAGTCATAATAAATTTAGTTTGGCTTTTGCTTTTTCACTAATAATTCATGTTCTAATAAATATTGTCTTGAATATCTACATATAGGCATTATAACTTTTAGTTTATGATGATGATGACGATTTTTTTCAGATGAAGCAAGAATTCTTAATTCTTTGCCATATAATATGAAGCGCGATGTGGCTTTGGAAGTTCATATGTCAACGTTAAGTAAGGTAAGAAAAACACAATTTAAATGGTGTGTACAATTTTTGTATATAAATGGAAATCCTTATACACGTCAGATTAATATTTACCCTGACGAGTTTTTTTTTAATGCGTCTTTACTCTTTAGCCATGCCGGGGCGACACCAAGCCACTCGGCCATCCGTGATCCCTCCAGAGCAATCGAACTTATTCCTCGCCCACGCCATCTATTGAGATGTTTAAAAAATCATTACTTGATTGATTATTTATATTATGTAGAATTTCACATTTTTATTTTACGGGTTTCAATTATTTTACATCTCGTATCTTTTCGCCATACCACATACATTGCCCTGGTATTGCAAAAAGATGCGAGTACGAATCCCGCCTGGTGATCGATATTTTTTATTCTTTGTCATCTATAAAGCTAATTTATTATAAAACATTTGATTGAAAATATTTTTATTTTATCCTTTTTTGTTATAAAAAAAAACATACGAGGCTTTGAAAAAAATGCTGATTATGATAAATATCCATCACGAAAGACAAAAGAGTTTGTATGGAGAAAATACCGATTTGGATTGATCCATCGAGCAATCGAGTTAATATAGAGAAAATGCCAATCGCATTTCCTCTTAAGAACTTCAAGCAAAATTCACCCAGGTCCAACTATTCCGGGACTGTTCGACCTCCCTCCTCCGTGACCTGGTGCTCCAACTGCGACCGGTATCCGTGCTACCGGGGGATCTGGTCGTGCGCCGCGGAGACGTGGGCCATGAGATGTATATCGTGAAGACTGGCGAGTGTCTGGTGAGGGGGTTGATAGGTTTCACAGCTTCTAGATATGTACTGCTTAGCTTGTCTGTCAGATACAATGATATTACACGGTACACCTCGCTTCTCTACAAACTGGTGCTGCAGCTGCGGCCGGTTATCATAGATATGCTACCGGGAGATCTGGGCCATGATATGTATATCTTGAATACTGGCGAGTGTCTGGTGAGGGGTCGGTTGATAGGTTTCACAGCTTCTGGATGTGTTTTGCTTAGCTTGTCTATCAGTAACAATTTCATTACACCTTGCTGCTCCGTGTGCTGTTTTGTACTTAAAATAAGAATTAAATGTTTTGGATTCTATGCTAGGCAAAATTTTATGGTAAAAACTAACAAAATAGACTTTAGACAAAAGTGTATGTTCATATTAATTATGTGTTATTTCTATAGCAATCACAATCAAATTGCAATAATTTGATCTGTATTCAGTTCCTCGCTATCTCAAATAATTGTCAACATTAAAATAATAAATTGTTTTTTCATTCTTCTTTCTTTATTTCTATAACTTTTTTTTAATAAGAACTTAACTAACTGAAATAATAAGAACATCATATAATACAACTTTCAAATCACTCGCAGGTAATGTCCCCTGACGAAAAAGAGGTTTTAGTAACTCTTGGCGAAGGTTCCGTCTTTGGTGAAATCAGCCTACTCGGTATAGATGGTCTAAGGAGACGCACTGCTACCGTACGGTAAGATTTAGTAAATTATCCAGTCATATTAGTTTTTTAATATTTAAAGTCCAGTATAAATCATACGTTATAGCCATTTTAAATCTCTTCTCTGGTATTCTTCAACAGCAACACTATCACTAACGTAAAGTTGTGTACCAAAATACATGTCTTACTGTGAATAATCAAATCCCTTGCCAGAATGGCGAATGAAGTTAAATATGTGTTTTCAAAATCAAAACTACAACTATTTTATGACATTTTCTCCTCGTTCTGAACCAGATCTCGCGGTTACTCCACGCTCTTTGCTCTATCCCGTAATGACCTAGACACAGCATTAGATTACCATAAAGAAGCGGCTAAAATCCTCCGTCGTAGAGCCGACCAAATAATTCGGGAAAATGCAGCAAGACAGGCTAAACAGAAAATGTCTAAACATAGAGATGAAGGAGCTAGGAGGAGAAGGAGTGGAAGTAGTAATGATAGCTTGACTGTGGACAAAAGGAATAGATCGGCTAGTGCACAGTCTAAGAGGAAGTTGTCTATGGTGTCAGAAGATAAGGTGAGCCGTGAGAGTAAGCTATTTTTCAGATTTTCACTATCTTAACTTAAACTATGTCGGTCGAAGTTCAAGAAATCAGTATTTTTATTTTTTAATAATAAATATTTTCTTGATTAGATATTACAACGTATTAATTTTCATATGTAATTCAGGAATATTGCATTCCAAATAAGAAAGAAGATAGACTTTTTAGACATTCATTATTCAAATATTTTACAAAAAAAAACAAAATATTACTTACAACTCTTCTTTTTTAAACAGCCAGCTGAAATGCACCAGAATCCATCGCCCGTACCGCGCGCCGAGCTACGGACACCGATACCAACCATCGTTCTTTCCAGTGAAATTAATTAATTACAAAAAAAAGAGCATGTGTACCGAGCACACGTGTCAGAAGTGAAACTTTTTTGGCAAGATTCAGAGATACCAAAATCTTCGCTTTACTCCATGACGTGACAGTATTGCCATGACGCGACCTTGAAACTTTACCCTCAAAGTACCTAAAGAAGTTTCACTTCAAAAATACTTTCAATAAATAAATTATGTTTCTAATAAAAAAGAAATCTGAAACGTAAACCGGGGCGATTTCGACTATGGAGACTTAGTAAAAATATCTCTCACTATTTTCGTTCAAACATATTTATTTATACAAACAAATTACAATTTTTACTTAATCTACGACCTTAACTATAAAAAGCTTTTGTAAGAATGTTCGATCCTCTTCTGTTCAGCTAATATTGAAATATTTCCCACTACGACGATCCTTAGATAAGACTTCCTTTGCATTAAAATTGCTCCTTTAATCTCCAGAATTACCTATTGTCCAATATGATGATATCCTGAATATGATATTGATATGTTATTGATGATATCAACATCTTTCTTGGAAGTCCAAGATGTTATCGTACCAAATTAATTGGAAGTCAAATAATAATCTTCCTTAGGTTTCAACTTACCTACTGTCCTTATCTTCTTGTTTATTTTAAAATTAAGTGGGCTTCTATGTGTTTGTGTAATCAGTTGGTCCCCTCGACCTCGTGTGAAATAACGATTTTCCTGAAACATTTATCTCACAATTTTCTATATATTAGTATGTTTTATCCATTAAGTTTTGTGATGATTATATCGCATTTGGGGATATTTCCAAAATTTCTTCCATGGGATACTTTATTGCTGCCATTTGACATTTTTTACTATTCATTGTATTCAATATTTCAGACTCAGAAGTGTCCTGCAATATATTTCCTTTACAAATGAATTGATTTATTTCAATACATTCTTCAGCTTTATACATTTCTCCTTCATTGTAAGCCAAAGTTACCATTCGCATAATAGGATAGTAACAGGATATACCTAACTTATATTGAATAATGGGTACAATTTTTAGGGTTCCGTAGCCAAAATGGCAAAAACGGAACCCTTATAGTTTCGTCATGTCCGTCTGTCCGTCTGTCCGTCTGTCCGTCTGTCACAGCCGATTTACTCGGAAACTATAAGTACTACAGTGATGAAATTTGATGGGAATATGTGTTGTATGAACCGCTACAAAAATATGACACTAAATAGTAAAAAAAAGAATTGGGGGTGGGGCCCCCCATACATGTAACTGAGGGATGAAATTTTTTTTTTTTCGATGTACATACCCGTGTGGGGTATCAATGGAAAGGTCTTTTAAAATGATATAAAGTTTTCTAAAAAACATTTTTCTTAAAGTGAACGGTTTTTGAGATATCAGCTCTCAAAGTCGTAAAAAGTATGTCCCCCCCCCTCTATTTTTATAACTACGGGGTATAAAATTCTAAAAAAAATAGAGGTGATGCATGCTAATTAACTCTTTCAACGATTTTTGGTTTGATCAAAGTATCTCTTATAGTTTTTGAGATAGGTTGATTTAACTGTAATTTATTATATTTGCTGCTACGGAACCCTTTGTGCGCGAGCCCGACTCGCACTTGGCCGGTTTTATTTCTTGTCTTATAGACAATATTCTTAACTAACGGTATTTCTATTACAAAGTACACAATTCCATAAAAAGTTTTACTATCTAAAGTAATCAACTTTTTTTAATCATTAACATTTTTCAACGTAACAATTTCTCTTGGAATATTATTCATTGTATCTTCTCACAATTGAGATTGCAATATACTATAATGATACATTTTATGTTCAGTAAAAGTAATCGCTGTTGTCAACCTTTCACTAATATCTTGTAAAGTTTGAGTAATAACAATAATAACAACTTTTTCTAAAAATTACCACATAAATGTCAGTTAATTATATGCCTTTTTCGTATTTCGCGGTTTCATAAGGAGTACTTTCAAAGACTGCACGTCTGAGACGTTTAGCTGGGTAACTGTCAATGATCATTGTTGACAAGAGTTCATTGTATTACATAACGATCTACTGTCTTCCACAAAAAACTTTAGACAGGTTTATCTTTAAGCGCGGGTTCTCTTTAATCTGGCTTCGTATTTCACATAGACAATCCCTGGTTTAAAGTTAGACTGTGTTTAAATTGTTTTGTGGTGATACCACTATTGTCTGAGCAACCAGAATTCGATTTACCTAATATTTACAGTTTGCTTAAAATTCACGATGCATATGCTACCGGATGATTCTCCAGACCTAACTCTACACCTAGGGCTATGTCCCATGCGTTGTTAATACAAACGTTTGCTAAGATCGGAGCATTTCTTAATAAGTACCTATTTACATAACTCATGTACTTCTTTATATTTATAATCATCTATTTCTATAATAGCGTTCTTTTTTGTCGCGTCTGTTATAGGCTTAACAATTTTACTTAACCTTGTTGTAAAGGATTATGCCTACTTGGAATATTATAGTAAGATGTTGATGTGATGATCACGTTACTATCAAGACTGCTCTCACTTTCAGAAGGAGAGTGATTCTCTCCAGTATCCCTATAGTTATATATACAAAAGTCGGGGGTTTTATGTGGAAAGGAATGGTGTTAGGATTATGCTACTAGGTACTTACAAATATCCAATGATAGCTTCCTTTATTATTTCCTCCCTCAAACTTGTATTTTCACTTATTTATTTTTGTGGTAATGCCCAACTTTCTATCTTAAAAGATTTCGCGAATTTTTTCGCAAATTACTATAATTTACTTTTTTATTCACTTGATAGGCCCCTGAATTGGGCACTTGTAAAGTTGTAAACATATTATACTGTCGCGATTTTCGTAAAAAAAATATTTATAGAGACAAATTATAATTTTAACTTAATCTACGACCTTAACTGTAGAGAGCTGGTGAAAGAATGTTCGATCCTGTTGATCAGCTTAAATTGAAATATCAACCACTACGACGATCCGGTATCTACAAGACTACCGTTACATTAATAGTTCCTTTGTTTTCCTGAATTATCAGTCCATTGAACAGCTTTATTGTCACCCGAATACAGAAACCTATATGATTAACTATGTGAGGTTATTAGAATGTTAATTGTTAACTAGACAGCTATGGCAAAAGATAAAGTTTAAATTTCAAAATTGATAGTCACAGTCGCCTCGGTTTCGGGAAATAAATCTTACGCCAAAACAATTTAGTTTATAAATTATTTAATTCTAATTATTATCTAGATATTGATAAAATGTTTTTTTTATCAATCGATGTATATTTTTTTTAATTAAGCGAAGTTAAGTTATGATAGCACCAACCAACATACTGCTGAATGTCCCACAAAGGAGACAGGTTGTACTAAATGAAGAAAGCACAAAAAATTAAATATAATATAGAGTTATAATTAATTTATTATATTATATTAAAAACATACCTATATAATAAAATATTTTAAAGCGTATATACCTAAAAACCAAACAAATCAACTAAACACTTTGGAATCCATGGGACCTGAATCAATTGCATATAAACGTGTTTGTTCACAAATCGGAATTTTTATACGTATAATATAAGTACCTAGTTTCTAAGATTGTATATGTTAACTACAAGAAAATATATATTTTGATGTCAAATTGACTTTTATTTCACCCTTACACCTAAGTGTACTACGAAAAATGTAGGCCGCCCTTTAATTTTAATTACTTGTATCTTCATTTTCTCTACAGTTAGACAATATTATATTTAGTACAGTTTTAAATTTAATCGAATATTTTTACTGATAGTGTACGTAATATGTCAATGATCCTATAAGGAGTAAATAATAAAAAAAAAACAAATATTCGACTTTATTTGCTAGCTAAGGCTAAAATATTTCATTTTCTTTGTCATAAATAAGGAACACATAAAAACCTTTGTTTAATAGTTAGCTATACGAGAGCCATTAAATATTCTCCCTAATGGGCCAATCCTTGCTAATACATT
>CAJQZN010038279.1:0-17870 GCA_907164685.1 Colias eurytheme | reverse complement strand
CAGTAGTACCCACCTCAACGCTTCGCTTATGAGGCGTGCAATATAGAGATGCGATAACGAGGATTACGAAGTGAACAAAAACTAAAGAGTACGTTTGTTTACTTTTCGTTTGTGTATAATTGATAAAGAGTTTTTGCGCCATTTCATATGGCATTGACAGAAATGGATGAATAATCCAATAGTAACACCCAGGGAAAACTAAGGAGCGGTTCGCGTGAGCTCTGACATTGAGTAATGAGACGCCGTGAGATGCCACGAAATTGAAGTATGTTTTATTTTAATGAACCCATAGCACACGATGTGGGCCAACCGTTGGATATTCTATTACAAATGATGAAACCTTGCCTGAAACTTGATTGATTTTAGAATGCGGAAACCCATTACCTACACTCGTGAAAACGTTTATTGCCTGTTCGCTAATCGAATGAGTTATTGGAAAGCAGACATGCACATTGCACATTTTGCCCACAGAAAATTCTGCGTAGATATACATAGATCCTATAATTTAGATTGGCAGAGAGTTGATGGGTCGTAAAGTTAGACTTTTCTATACTTATTCCCAACTTGTTTTATTGCAAAATCCCAACCTTTATGTTACATCCTTGGATTGCTATAAAATTTTAATTAATTAAATATGCTGTGCAGTTTAAATTTATTGATCGTATAGGGATAGGTAATTTCCGTTTGTCTGTTATGTTTTATATCCTGAAGTTATATTCATAATAATAGAGTATATGACTCAATTACATATATGATTTATATACCGCAGGATGGAATAACTGTTAACTACCAATCTATTAATAGCTAGATAATTACTTTTATACAATGGGATATGTTTTATATCGAATGTTCTTGCTGCGTTCCCTATTAAAATATATGTACATTGTACCTGTCGTATAGACCCAGTAAAGGTCCCGTGTACAATTAACAATAATTAAACATGGTATAGTATCAATTAACTAGCAATTAGTTTTATGCAATACATGTATAAAAATAGGTTGTATTAGGTTATATTCAAGAAATATAGGTATAGTCTCTAGTTCTCTACATAGTCATATTATGTCTGATTGAAACACGTTGAGTCAATTCTAATCACAGTTGCACGGCCTGACTGCGCAATAAGGCTCGACTTCTACCAATCGCAGGATAGTTCAGGTGAAGTGAGCAGTCAAGTTTCACGACAGGAAATACGTGATTGATAAATATTTAGCAGTCTCTTGAGACGCACGTAGCGTCGCAGGTGCAAGCGCGGGCAGGGGGTGGCCTTGCGGTCAACCCAGATGAGTCGCAGCCAAGTGCAGTCTCCCATTACGGAATCACCATCTCAGTATGCCTGTACAGTTATCCGCATAGCGACTGCGGTCATAGATGTGGGTCGAACACTTGTACGTAAAATTAAATCTATCGTTTGTGAGAACACGTTAACTGCGACCGTGGAGCAATTTTGATTTTCGTGTGCTTTGTTATTAGAGTGCTTGATGATGATGCTCGCCGTGATAGCGGAATGTTTATCGCATGCATCTTTCTCGAGTCACGTATATGGAACATAATTTGAGCATTAGCATTGAAAGCATTAATTCATTATTGTTCCGTGTGAAGTGGCTTAGTGACTAACAATTGCATGTACAAATATTTGTGCTTTTTTATCTCTTTTATTTATAATTCCAAATGTTTTCACTATGCCCGCTCTTGCATAACGTAACGTTTATTTTTTTATACTTTATTAAAATATTGATCGTTACCGACTATTACATTAGATTGTTTCATGTCCACTTTCCTAACATAACTCATAAAATTTGAATAACATCCCTGCAAATTTTCCACGAGAAAAACTATCCATTGTTGATAAATTTGCAGCCATGTTCATGAGGCAAACATAAATAGTAAAAACACGCACTCTAGCCAATAAATGCTAAAATGCGCAATACTCGCAGACTTCGACAGGCTGCCGAAGGGGACGGTCCCCATCTATCATCTTGTCGCACTAATTCTTTTATGGATCGGTGTGATCAATAATTTTTCACATTTTTGCTCTATTCCAATAAGAAAGATATTAAAAATATTGGATGTATCAAGTTGTATTTAGTTTTAGCCTTTATCTTTCATATTACTAATGTAACCCAATAAAAGTATAACATTTCTTCATTATAAATGGAAATTTTGTATAATTTCGGTTTGATTTGTATTTCGAAATGAAACATTAATAAAAATATCAAAATACCTTTACAGACAATTTAAACGGACGAACATATTAGCAAAGATTGCATGATGATAAGGAAGACGATAAAACCACTCAAATTTTTATCTGTCTCTGATTGTAAATATGTACCTATAGCGCCACAAAATTAAGTCAATGACAATATTTGAATCTCACTTGTGTAAAATGTTGATAACGAAATGCGGGCGAGGTTTTAATATTGATTTAGGTGAAATCTTCCACTGATAAAGATGTTGGAAAAAACGCATTTGGATGTAAATATCCGCTAATTTGCTAAGCGTAATGATGTTAGCTTTGTTATTTACCTTTGAATATTTATGTTTCCTTCAAGATATAAATTATAAAGTACTTTCCAACCGTTTTTAAATGTGATTTAGATTGAAATTTATTTTTTTCTCATGTTAAATGTCTAAAGACATTAAGTATGATATACATGAATTTTAATAATAACAAGATATTAAGCCAAAATTGTACTTTAATCAATATTCATTATTCATATTCAATATCCACGCTACTATTCACGTAACAGAATTACTTAGTCGAGTCTAGTCAAGCCATGCATGCTCATATGCAATAATGCATACAAAGGATGCATTTCTCTATAACACTTAAGCAAACTAAACCCTTTGTGAGTGGCCTTGTGTTGACTTATATTAGCTCTCACGGCTCTTCAGCGCACTCGGTGTCGTGTGAACTTATTATGATCAACTCCATTCAGACAGACGTTTGGGTTCGGTGTGAAATAAGTTTACAAACAAGGCGAGCGTTATTGATCTAACAGCTTTGGCCAGACTAGGAACCCCCGTAACACAGGTAGGGCGCCGCGTCTACCCTCCATAATTTACCGCCAATGAAATTATGCGTTTAGTTACTGTTTCCGCGTACTAATTACCTCGGCGGAGGAGACTGGCTATGGTTATATGGATTTACCCTACGCTACCAGTGAACTGTAAACTTCCGCTGTTTTTATTACACGTTGTAAGCGATTACGTTGAAGCCGATATGGCAATCATAAAAATCACGATTATCCAATACTTATATATTGTATTGGACAATCCAATGGATAATCCGATTTGTATTGTGTTTGATAATGTTATCGCAAGTCTTTGTCTGATAAATAAAATATGATATATAGTTCAATCTGATACAGTTTACACTTTATTTAAATAAAATACTCTTATTTACGATAGATATGATATTATAAAAGCAAATTCATTGCGTAATTATGAATACCTTCATGAAATTACATAAAGCAAAATATCGTGCCGACAGCAATTCTCACTTTTTCAAATACCATCATTTGATATTTTGTTCACGCAATTTACTTCGTTACGCAAAATCAATATAATGTTAAACGACACAAAGTAAATAGAAATGCTGTAGACTTTGTAGAACATAGAAGTGCGCAATCAAAAACTGCTCGTCAAAGTTTTTGATTGCGCTCTAGTTTTCAATTAAATTGAAAGCTCTTCAAATATTATTTCCGTAACGTCCTTTTAAATATACATATTTAATTAACTAAATATAATTATTATTTATGCGATATCACGCCTTGTTTATATTTTTGTATTAGATTAAACGTAGCGTAAGTATTGATAGAGTTTGAATCCTTTTTAACAATACTAAAAATGTAAAACGAGGCAGGAGGCTAGGCTTACATTGCATTTAATATCGCGTATTCCCTAAAATATTTTGTGGCAATTGAAAACGTTAAAGAATATTTAAAATAGGTCAATTCACTTCGTTGAGCTTCGATGAAGTCATAATTAGCAGGTGTCATCGGTTACACGCTCCAAAAACGTAGTCAAGGATAAAATTTCGAGCTGCACGAGCGCTCCGTGACCCAAAATAAGTCATTCCCTATTTGTACATATATGCCTTTGGCACCATAAATAACTCTGTCAGCTTTTTCTGAACCGACATTTCCAAATAATAGAGTTGATTATAATAGCCAATTTTCATTATTAAAATAAATGCAAAACGCTTGTTAATTAAGATGCTGATAACATTTTTACTATCACAATACGATACAAGTAGGTCCGTTTCATGTTACTGATTGTAACCCAATATCTAAATCATTAAAAAATATTTAAAACTCCGATAATTTAAAATTTAATCGCAAAATATATATTTAGTGTACAAATAGTTGATAAATTTTTATTGTTACAAATATTATTACAAAATAGAGCAAGAGGTTCTAAGTTCTAACGACCGTTTTCAATTTTCCTTATATCCGTCGATTCTTATCAGTGTCTTTTAAACTCGACAGCATAATATCCACACTCCACAGCTATCCTGTTGACTTGCTTCCTAACTTTTAACTATACAAAGGTTTCCTAGGGCCTTTAAAGGCATAATATAAAAATTATCTATACTAATATTATAAAGAGGAAAGGTTTGTATGTATGTATGTATGGCTTTCACGCATAAACTACTGGACCGATTTTGATGAAATTTGGCACAGATAATCTTTAGACCCTGAGAAAGAACATAGGCTAACTTTTATTGCAAAATATGTACCACGGGCGAAGCCGGGGCGGACCGCTAGTATTTAATAATAACGACATTATAACTTCTTCTGTAATCGTTAAAATATTATATAAACGAACCATTATGCGGTGAGGCGTTCTTTGCCGCATAGAATGCGTGTTTAGTACATTTATTTTATTGGCCAAACTCCAATTTTCATTACGCCAACAGTCAATACAATTATCTATTTTTTCTAAAAAGCTTTATAGCGTAAATGCGGCTTAATTAGTAGGTTATTTTAGTACGTAACCTATTTTCCTAACGAAGCTCTTTAGTTAGCGATCAGAGTTGCACAGTGGAGCTTAGTTAGTCCTCTGATGTTCGATAGAGCTCCAGCAGGCGTAAATGTCTCCGGTCACGCGAGTGGTCCCACAGAGACTTGACAACATTATATTGATTAAAATAAAATTGTCTCTTGAAGTCACGGCATACTTTACAGTCTAGGAAGGCTTGCAGTAATTTTTACGATCTATTTACATTGGACATCATGATGCTGCGCTTTGCGGTTTCACCCGCGTGGCTCCGCTCCTGTTGGTCTTAGCGTAATGATATATAGCCTATAGCCTTCCTCGATAAATATCCTCTCTAACACTAAAAGAATTTTTCAAATCGGACCAGTAGTTCCTGAGATTGGCGCGTTCAAAAAAACAAACAAACTCTTCAGCTTTATAATATTAGAATAGATATATACATTATACATAGTGACAGACTATAGGATCTACAGATTACAGAGGATGCATCATTTCGATGCCAATGTTTGGGTTGGATTTGTAAATTGGTTTACGATAAGATATTATATTCGGCAGTATTTATTATCTAATCTTTGGTTCCGCCAAAATGATAGCTGTTGATAGATTTCGTGAATATGTACCTCGTTTTTTCGGAATATGTAGTGGTTAAAAAATAATCGTATGTTTACTTTCGAGTTTCGAATATCTTTAGCAAAATAATAATTATTTGGGTATTTCCTTCATTCCAAATAATATTTTATATAAATACAAATTATCAGCCCAAAATCCTATGAATAAAAGCGCATCCAGCACTTTCCAGCACTATAAGTCTTAAAAAAAATCTCTATAAAATATAAAGCTTGTCCTGTCTTCAATATCTAATTAGTTATAATCTGAATTGCTTACAGATGGATGGCACCAGTGAGTCTGGCTATTCACGCGCCGGGCGCTGACCTGACTCCTACAGTGAACAGCATCAGATACTTACGAGATTGCCTTAGTAACGAGCTCGTTAAGCAGTTCGTCACCTTTCACGTATTTTTTTCCCACAAACATATACCCAGTAAGGTTAGTAATTTAAAATGGCTATATGGTGTAATAAGGTAATAACATACTTTGCAGTCATAAGTGTAATGTGACTTCATTCATTAAATGAGAAGGTCTCAAACTCTCAAGTGTAACATAAGCAGCATTCATTAAATTTTAATCAATGACTAGATGTTTATAAAGATGAAACTTTTATGCTTAAACCAGGAAAATAAGTATGTACTTTTTGAAAAATTGGTATTATCCTTTATTTTGTGCGGAAGAGATGAATAATTTATAATATTTAATTGGTGATTATTCGTGATGTCACTTCAGAATAAAATAAACCGCAATGTAACAGAGCTTTTCACTGAAATAAGACACGACCATAATACATTGTCACCTTTTTCTTTAAAGTCATTGGCGAACAAGGCCAAGGTTAGATCGGCCTCCGAAATCTTGGCAATGTTACTTGTAACATTTATTGTTAATAGTGTCACCTTCTTTCTATGGCTCTTTATTAAAATGATAACAATAGGCGTAGCCTATGCATCTGTGAAGAGGTTATATTGGTAAAAATAAATAACAAAGAAAATCGAATAAATTAAAAACGTAGAACGTGAACCCGTCTATTACCTACGAGTCGGTTCGTTATTTTTTATTTATAGGAAAAAGTTATCTTAACCTAGTCTGTGGTGACTAAAAGTTACATTATTTAAACATACAGAAGCTGAGTCATATAAAAAGAGGTCAGTCTGCTACAGTCTATTTCAAGCTCAGAAATGAAACTATAAATTTTAGGATGACGATATCCTGTTCTATTTATGATAATCTGTAGTAGTTGAATGCATCTGGTTTAATGCTATATTATATTTATGGTTATAAGTAATCCGTACCCTCCCAGAACGGCGATCTTTAGCAGTTAAGATAATCAGGACTTATTGGTTTGGCAAGGAGCTAACCATAGAAATGGTCAGAGATATAACTTAAAATTCCATTTTCTTTACAGATACCTGATCCAGATGTCCTTATACAGACACCTTATAATTGTACCGGAAAGCCTCCATATGCAAATGTGACTACAACATACATGAAGGAAAAGAATTTGTTATATCCAGTGAATGTTGCGAGAAATATAGCCAGGGACGCCGCTGTAACACACTTCATACTGCCATCTGATATAGAGCTTTATCCTAGTCCGAATTTAATACCAAGATTTTTGAATATGATTGCGCGTAATGCTAAGCCACTGAGCACGTCCACTAAACCCAGAGTGTTTCCGATAAGCATATTTGAAGTGGATGCCAAAGTTCAAGTAAGTTTTATTCAAATTATTTATCAGATCTGTTTCTCTCTATCTTTCATAGGAGTTTGAAGACCCCGGCCAGAAAAACGAGCATACTTGATACGTTTAATGACTTGCTAAAGTCGCATACCTTAACATATGTATTAAATTCCGACATAAATGTTTTATATATTAATGGGTAACTTATTTACTCGTGAATCAAATGAAAACTATGAACATTAATCAATGTATTAAACTTTCAGGTGCCATCGACTAAAACGGAGCTGCGGGCGATGTTGGCCAACAAAACTGCCATTCCATTTCACAAATTCGTATGCCCTAACTGTCACAATATTCCCCAAGGCCAGCAGTGGATGAATGCAGCTGAAACCAATCGTACGTATCACTTACCGTTTCAATGTATATCCCTTATTAGTATTAAAATTCATTCACCATCAGCCAATTTCATTCCCACTGCAGGGACACGGGCCTTCCACCAGAGTCTGTGTCCATAATACATAATTAAACTGATACAAACAATTTTCTCTTGCTTGAGGTTTGGCGACGTCAGCCAATATTCAAAGAGACTGGGCAACTTGGCGTAATTAAAATTTAAGAGAACAAGTATATTTAAGCTTATTCAAGTTCACCTTTACTTCATATTTCACGTAATTTGATGATTCGATGCAACCATGGCAAGATTATGTAGGGTGGGTACACTGCCTCTCAGAGTTAAAAATATCTGTAGTGTCTATAAAATGCATAATTCTATCATAATCATTTAAATAATGATAATAAATAGGATAAAACGGGTAAAGGATAAACGTCAAATATATTTTTATACCTACATTAAAGTGTTTTTATCTTTTAATTACCGTAATAACATCATTAAATGGAACTGCGCATGATTAGGTACGTTCAAACTTTAAAGCCTTTGGTTTGAATAATAAGCAAACATATACAACGGAAATACCTGTTTAGATTGTGTGTAATTAAATACACAGAGGACTTATTTTTAATAGATATCATAAATGTTTAAATATAACTTTATTACAACAATCTTAAATAATTACTTACTCAACGACGCTCGAGCTCGTCGAGAGCTTACTTCTCATATTCACTCAGTGCATGCATTTGCGGTTTTAAGGGGACATTATGAAAATTATGGAAAATAATGTCCCTAGGATTTCCCGTGTAATTGCAATACAACAGCAATTAATCTCAGCACTGTCGGTATCGTGAGCTATTTATGCCGTAAATAGTATGGCGTGGACTGCGTATGGGGCATTCTAATTGTGTATTATGGTTCAACGACCGCAGTGCCCGTCGTTCCCAGACGGTTGGCTCCATTCTTACGCTAATTTGCAAAATCGCAAACTTCGCTACCGCAGCCTTGCGCAAGATTTTCTGACGCAACCGATCGATTTGCATGGGTTTTGATAATCTCGACGAGTCATTACTTTCACGCTTGTTCAATGTGAATATGTCTATGTTTGCACATTTAAATTTATTGAACGATTTGTAGTACCTGTTAATTCTAGTTGTAAATTTTGATTTAATCATTTTGATAAGGCATGAGTAAAGATTATTCTGATTGTTATTTTCAGAAATGGATGTATTTCACGTGGGAAAACGCAGAGGAAAATTTGTTCATTGGGAACCAATTTTCATAGGAACCCATCAAGATCCCTACTATGATGAGCGTCTCAGCTGGGAGGGAAAGAAAGACAAAATGACCCAGGTATTATACCGCTTTTGACATACCATACAAAATATAAATTACTTTTAATAGTATTAATCTTATTAATCATCATTATTTGGTTTACAGGGCTACGTGCTATGTGTGAAAGACTACGATTTTATGATATTAAACAACGCTTTCCTGATACACAAGCCCGGTATCAAACATTACGTGAAGAATGCGAAAAGAGACGCCATAGCGGGCCGGCAGTCCGCATTCGTAAAAAACGTTATAATGCCCGAGTTAAAGAAGCTTTTCGGAACTAGAAACGGTTGCGCGCTGTGACGAAAATATTTGAAGGCGAAAAGTACCTCTAGAATTTGAATGCACAACGCTATGATGTGTTGATCCCCCAAAGCGTAATGACTAATCATAAAAAAAAAACAATTTATAGCATTATCGGGCTTATACCGATCGTTAATGATTCTAAAACATTATACATGAATGTGCACTCTAAATTGAGCTCTATAAAACTAAATTGTTTCGCAGTGGAACGATGTAATTAATTTCAGTCGCCAATTTTTTGTTGCTAATTGGAATCGCTTCGAATACTTGACATACTAACTTGGCATCGGCATATTACCGTAACGACGATGCTACATTTAATCGATTTTAAATGATTATATAAGTAGAGTGTGAACGCTTTGGTGGAGCCACGTTAACTTTTTTTAGATAATCTGTGACTACAGGGTGCGATTTTCCGCCTGCCTTTTATACACTTTTATACAATGCGGTGAGGAGTTGAAACGAAACATATCATATTGTTAATTCGATGATTTTAACGTAGACAATATCCAGTGAACAATCCGTGTCGTTACTCATATGATTAGTTTTTGAATTGACGTCTTACATTGCCTAATTTATAAATGCGCTGGTCTGAAAATTCAGCTAGCCCAAAACCGAGTCCAGGGAATTGCTAAGCTATTCATATAATATATTAAAGGCCTTAAGTCATTTCTTTTGTCTAAGTAGAAAAATATATATATCGCTATTGTAAATAAGTATTCTTGCGCTACTACATTTTGTTTAAGTAAAGGAGCAACTTGACCGAGATATTTAAGTGCTTCTTTACTACAGAATAAGTTTTATTAATCTTTATAATAATTAATGATTATATTGCTTAATATTTTTAAGTTCTTGCTTTTCATAGCATAATGTGATTCCAGTATATGTAACTCAGAAAAATCTAAATTATTTTGTAGATATTTTATAATGCGATGCACAAAGTCAATCGTAAATTTTCATGGTAAATTCCTGATACGCATTTTATACGGTATATTATTATATTATGAATATTAATAATTAATAGATACGCTATTGTAATCGTAGAATATAATACGAATAAGTCACTATTTTGCTTAGAAAACATAGTCATAAGTGCGAGTCCGTTTTCCATTAAAATGCCTATTTTATGTATAAATATTAAATATAGCATCGACTTTGGTATTCATGTTCAAAAATTATATTCTATTAGATAAGTTGTATATTTAAAATGGGCCTTATGGTACTGGTATAAGTGTTTAAACTCACCACGTTCGACTTAGGATTTAAGTTAGTTTAAGATCTTTTTTCTTCTTTGCTATCGGTTTCTTGAAATCATTTTGTAATGCTCTTATTGTGTATTGGAACATTAATTTAGAACAATACATATTAAGATTGAAGTATTAGTAACGATTTAGCGTTATGCCAATTTCTTATATAATTATTTATGCTTACTTTAGTTTTACGCTCTGGGTTTTGGTAACGGTATATGCATGTGGTGAGTTTTCACTTTAGGCGAAGTGCCTCTTTAGATTAAGCAACATATAAAGTCTTGCAATGTGATCATTAAAAATGTATTTATCAGTAATGTATAATTTTAATCATGTGATCATAATTTCGGACATTTCATTAAAATTTAACAGGTATCTTGTAATCTGAAATAAAGAAAATCAAAAGTTATTGGTTATTTTATTTTCTTCTTTTACATATTGTGCTGCTGCATGAAGGACTTAGGAATAAAATATATATATTGATTTCCATTAATTAAATCAACATAAAATTGCTTTTATGCTTGAAGTCAAGAAAGTAGCACGCAATCACAGATGCATCCTCTAATTTCCATGACTTTATCTATGAAATGCACTTCAAGTACGCTGGAAAAATTATAATAAAGTTAGTTGTCCCATTTGATCGTCTATACGTTGGGCCTGGTGGATAATGGCTGTCTGGTGGACGGCTTGAGTTCCTAAATTTAGCAAATTCGTCGTAGGTCTCGATGCGGCTTCGAATACGAGTTGGAAACTCGACAGGATTATCTTGTTCTGGTGATAATTCACTTTGGTCCTTATGTTCTTCTTGAGAAGGTACATCTGACGAATGATCAGATTCTAGGTGGTTCTTTTGAGACTTTTTTCTGATAAGACTTATATTTAAAAGATTTCCTAAATGTTTAGGAAAAAATATTATAGCAAGAAAGTAGATAATAAAAATGTGGAACAACACACCGTTTACTTGTCATGTTAAGTTGGCATTTTACTGCAGTTATAATAAACAATTTATATACCTTATAACCAAGATAATAACGTTCTTGTTGCACAATGAAAGGAATGTATATTTCTGTATCTATGAAGGTTTAAAGGTGAGAATCACAGGTGAAAATCAAAAAAAATAGTACTTAGCATCAAAAAATCAAAAAACTATTTTTTTTAAACTTTAATTAAATTTGAAAAAGATACACAGACAAATAATAATCCAAACCATCGCAAATGCCTCTTAAGCTCATAATACATAAACGATTTACACACAGATTTACATATGCTATTGCCACCAAATAAAAGAAAATGAACTGCATACGGACAAAAAGCGGACAAACTATACCGAAAAAAAATACTCGTCTACTCTTTTAAGTTTTGCTTTATTAATATACCTACTAGCTGCGCCCCGCGGTTTCACCCGCGTGCGTGAATGAGTTTTTCCATTTAATCCTAACGTTCCTCGGTATAGAAAATAGCCTAAGTTACTTCTTATAACAACACCAGCTATCTGTCAGTGAAACTCCCGTCAAAATCGGTCCAGCCGTTCTTGAAATTAGCTGGAACAAACAGACAGACAGACAAAAATTGTAATATGCATTGAGTAAAAATTTGTTATTTCAACATTAAAAACAGACATTCCAATTGTATTATTGGTATGATAATATGTCGTAGGCAAATTTAATGATTTCGTCGTTTTCCTGCGACATATGTCTGTAATACAGACTCTGTATGTCCACCATAAAACATTAAGGAAAAAACTTTTAGGTAAATTCAAACACGCGCGCGCTGCGCGGTCATAAAACATATTAACATAAAATATAGGTACCTAAAAAAATAACAAAGAAACAATATGCTAAAAGAATTCCAGTGCCTTCCTTTAACAAAATGAGAAATCAAATAACGCGAAATCCCAAATTACTTTGACATTCCAGACGCTTCGCTTGCAGAATACTGATGAGTTAGCGGCTCAACGAACAGATGAGATAAGGAAGTTGATCCTAAACTACGTGCATTACATTATACCCACCGAACGGTTTTTCCATCTACACTAAAATATAATATATTGGTATCAATCTTTTAACTGTAATACATATTCTATTGAGAACAGCATCTGTACTGAGTCACTATTCTAAATAGTTTATCAACATATTTTGTACGCAATATGACTAGCCTAAGCACGACTTGAAACAGGTTTATTGTTTAATATTATTAGTTTTTAAATCTTGCCAACATTTAAATATTCGTATCTATTTGAAATTCTATTCAGATAGGTATTTTATGAAAAAAAACACATCCAAACACCTTGGAAATGGATTGACCGATTTTTTTTACATAACTTATCTATCTGCAAAAGTTCGTTAAAATATAGGCCCAAACGTGCCCAAACTATGAAGATGTGAGGCGTGCGATGTCCTGGCATAGCAAAGTTTGCAGGATCAGTTTCTTCACTGAATTCATTCAGATACCTATTAAGTATTATCTAGGATACATAGGTCATAGAATATGAGTCATTAAGATTTATACCTTGGTACTCCTTTAGCCTTTAACCCGTGACACGTTCTACGCACAATATTTGTGTCGTAACGCCTATATTGACCTATAATTATTATCTAAGTAAGTGTTGGTAAGTTAAAGTTCAAGTGGGCATAGCTTTAGCTCCTCGTCACCGATTAAAATAAATAAGTGAAACACGCATTTTAAATCTCTTGCGGAACTTTACTTTTTATAGAATAATATATCTTACGAAGTAATATAATATTTCATCTTCTATATTTTTAAAGTGAAACTTTTATTACATCGTCTCAAACTTTTTGGTCTGTGTAGCGCATGTCGCGTGTATCGCGACTGCCGAGTAGGTATACCTACTCGGCAGCCGACCGTCACGCGACATGCGCTACACAAAGCAGTGTTCGGAACCGTTCGAACAGTTTCACTTTTACCGTGGTTTCATAAAACCACACAACATTTATTTTTTACTCGTTTCTTGTAAAATGCAAAAAAAATATGATAGCATTCTACCGCCAAACTTCCTTGAACTGTACCGCACTGATCCGAGTAAAGACGGACAGGTGCACAAGCCAATTCATCGGATTTTTCATGCCAAACCGGACCGTAAAAAATCGGAATGCCGGACAGTAAAATTCCTTGTAGTGCACAAGCGCCCTTAAACAAATAATTAAATAAAAGGTTAAGCAAGGATTTGGGCTTTCATAAATTGGATAGGTGAATGTTTTTTTAACAGAACGAATATACGGAATACTATTGTTTCCTAATAGGTACTTATAGTCTGACTCGCGATTAACAGATTTTTAACGATGTATTATAGATGTTAAAAAAAAGATAAATTACTATCGTATTTCGCTTTTAATTGCATTACCAATCGGTTCTTTGATATCCTGCAAATATTTAGTCATGATTTTTTCTGATTAATTTTTCATTTAGCAGCTCAATGAATTAACTAGGTGTATTAACTAAATAATGAATTGCGATACAAAGCCTCTTAATACTATCATTTATTGGGTCCATGATACTATGAAAAATCTGTATGTTGGTCGCGCCTGGATACCAAGGTGTCTTATCATTCCAATCTCCATTGTGAAGTATTTTATAAATTATCATGTTTGTTCATAAATACAATGGTTGAATGGAGAATAATGTTAAAGTACGTATTATGGAGTCATTGCTTTACATCAATATACCTATAGTATGAAGCAAAATCGCTTCCCAGTTCCCACATCTGTCTGTATGTATGCTTAAATCTTTAAAACTAAAACGCGTGTTATGCGCGAACGCTATTTTTCGTTCACAGGATTTATACTGTTACATAATTTACATAAAAAAGATACCTTCACAATAACACACTAATAAATAAAATACACTGACACAACCTATTAGAATGAGCAAGCTTTTACTTTTTATAGATAATATAACAATGCATTTTACACTACGCAACGCCATCTAGTACCAAACTTAGCAAGGCAATGGAAAGTACTAGGAAAAGTATAGAACAACAAGCAAACCGGGCGAACTCCGTTTCGCCACCAGAGATACCTTTTCTCACGGAGCCCGAGACCTTTCCAACGAATGCAAAACCGTGGAAATCGGTTCGTGCGTTCTGGAGTGCGTCAGGAAGGAAAACCCGACTTATTTTTATATAGTAGATTAACATTGAACGTATTGTTTTTGTTAAGTCCTATATAGTATGCACATTTTACTATATATACAAATATACATAATTATATGAACACCAAGACGCTTGATTTCCAACCTATGAACGAGTATCGAACTTATAGAGTATTCTGGAACAATAGAAGCGGCACATCAACCATTGCACACACACGTCGACACAGTCTATAGTCTACACAATCATTTCATTGCATCGGTTTTGCTTGCACATTATATATACTAAAATCGAAAACACGACAAAATCTCGAATTTAGAGACGCTCACCGCGTCAAACAATGCACCATTGCGTTCCCAAAACATACATAACAAGTGAAATATGCAATGTATGTAAATCGTAAATATGTTTACTGCGATTGCCCAATACCAAATGTTGCATGCTGTGGTTGCATGGCTCCTTCGCATCTCACCTCGCGAGTCGCGCTTCTTGTTAGCGTATCCTGTTGTAAGACGAGGCGTGGTTGAGATGGGACCAGGTTTCGCAACGCGGTCTGTCCCCAAGGTCGCAAGATGCTCATCCTCTGACCGGTCATTCATTGGTCGTGCGAAGCTCGAACGAACGTGTGGTTTCAGGCAGTTCATACAATGAGGGTGTTTGTGTTTTTGGCGTGTATCTGCGCCGTGGGTGAGTTTCGGCTTTAACTTCATCTATAACATCATCTATCATAACTCATCAAACATCTTTCAGATAGGGAAATAATTAATTTATATGATTTTTCTATTTATATAATTTATCTATAGTTACTAAAAATTTATGCCAAATTAATATTTTTCAACTTTCCTTTTAATATTTGTATGGAATTTATTATAATTTAATTAATTATAAATAATAATTGTATATTCGTAATTAAATTTTCTACTATAAAACAATTCAACATAATTAAAATAAATATTTTACCTATGCGCAAATAAAATTTATATTGATTGTAATACCCATACATGGATAAGTACATAATTGCATTCATCATGTTGCAATAATTAATATCGTTCATAATTGCTCGATGACAAATATTACGTAATACATATAATAAACTTTTATTATAAACTTATGTCCTCATCAGATCATTACAACATCTCACGCATAACAATTACCTACCTAAAAGCCCTACATTTACTACTGACTAATTTAAATTTTAACTAAAGGACTTTATAGTATTAAAAAAATAGTAGCTACCTCTCTTTACAATAAGCATAAATTAATAATTATTGTTAAAATTCACTATAACCATTTGCATACTTCAAATTTTCTCGTGCCTTCCATCTAAATACATATTGTGTATTTTACAAGTCAATGCAGTAGTCGTATAAACTGACTTCGGAGGTCATTCAATTTAAAGGACAACAGCACGGAATCAGCATTAAATTGTCATCTTTGCTTTAAGATTACAAATTAATATTCAATGTGACCTATCCTCTTCGACAAATATCCGTATAACTAAATTCCACCTTAAAACTGGCTCATTTTTAAATAAGTAATTAATGCCTCAATGTCAGTTATCATAAATCAAGAAACTTAATTTATTTGATGGACCTTGATTTTGTTATTAAGAAGCCAATTTATTAAGCTTGTGCTGAGAATACACTAAACTTTGAGACAATTCTTAAAATGAACAAAACAAATTAAAATATAATATGTTTTATAGTGACTAGGTATGTAGCGTTTAAAGTATTTTACAAAGGGTACAACTTAGACAGGTACCTAATGGCACCTTAAAAACGCGAAGTAATAAACAAAGTAAAAATCACAAATATTCATAAATATATTAAAGAACTTGATTTTTATTTGGAAAACTAAATTCGAGCTCTTTCATTCAAACCTTGTTTCTGCTATCGAGTATTCTAATTTCTCGTCTTGTTTTTATATTTTTACTGTATGATTGTAGGGCACATCAAAATATTGTAATACTAAAAAATAAGCACTCTATCGATTTATGTTTTATGCCCAAGCTAAAATGTGGTTATAGATAATTAACATAGGTATTAACATTTGATTACATAATAAACGTAAGTTATAAAAAATAAAAACATAAATTCCCATTTGTTTTTTAACAGCGTATGGCCAAATTCTCACTGATGATTCAATAAATGCGAATCAGGATGATGAGTTCAGTATTGAAGATATAGCCGATGCGATGGAAAACAATGATTTTAGTAGTGCAAAGCTTCAAGAAGCAGGTGATGTAGGCGCTGCAAACCAGGATAATGTCGCTGAACTACAAGAAAGCGCCGATATCGGTGACGCAAGTCAAGATACTGCGAATTTGAGAGAGTCCAGTGACATCGGCGATGCTAGTCAAGATTCTGCAAATTTGAGAGAGTCGAGTGACATCGGAGATGCTAGTCAAGATTCTGCAAACTTAAGAGAGTCAAGTGACATCGGAGATGCTAGTCAAGATTCTGCAAACTTAAGAGAGTCAAGTGACATCGGAGATGCTAGTCAAGATTCTGCAAACTTAAGAGAGTCAAGCGACGTCGGTGATGAAAATGGTTCCAATTCCGGTAATGTTGCTGAAGGAAGACAAATATCCGACGCAGGTGACGTGAATGGTGGTGCACCAGCTGACCAATACGAGGAGCAATCTGCGCCAATATCTTTAAGCAGCAAAACTTGTATTGAGAAAAATGAACGTTACTCCATCCCTGGAAGCTGTGATAGATATATTGAATGCTTGGTAAGTGTGCTTTTTACTTTTTCGCGTCACATCTTAATAATATTATCTCGAATGATGATAATCTCTTCTTGAAATCTTGAACCTACAACAATCGGCAATTAAAAAGATTAGATAATTCAAACTATAAAGACCTAGCGCTAATTTTTACACTCATTAACATGTTATTGGTGATAAGATTATGTTTTGTTTTGAAACGATTATCTGTTAATTAAACTTTAGATAATCAAAATACATGATAGCAAAAATACATGATTATATTTTGATATGTACGTTATTTTCTATTAGAAGCTGCACGAATAGCAGTTCATCGTACATTTCACTTACAATAAATGTCTTTCGTATTTGACTTTATCTTATTTAACATTTAAACCTTTAGAAAGGTAATGCTTCCGCAATGCATTGGGTATAGGCATTAAACCGCCTGCCCTACACATGCACTAGTAAACTTATGTAATACATCTATCTATTAT
>CAJQZN010038277.1:0-15340 GCA_907164685.1 Colias eurytheme | reverse complement strand
ATTTTTGAGACGCGGCTATGTTCGCGTATGAAGTGCCAATTGTCCCGGTTTCCATAGGAGAACCCGGTGACATCATCGGCATATTCAGCGTGGGCGGAGACGAGGATGTTGTGATGGCTTTCTCTCCTACTCTATGTGGAGGGGAGGGAAAGCGTCCCACCGGAATACCCGGTAAAGAGGCGGGGAAGCGCGGAGTGCGCGGCAGTGGTGCCTGTGCGGGGCGCTTCAAAGTGCCCGGATTTGGTGTGGCGGCGCTTACCGAGGCCTGTTGACGACTCGGTGTGAGCGAGCGAGTAATCGACGATACTGATTCGGTGGATTGGGCCGGCGACAACGTCAGGGGACTCGCCAGGAACGATTCATCGCCGGCACCTGACAGAGGTTCCGGTATCAACGCAGGACGCCGGCCGGTTGCTGTTGAGCGGGCCACGATTGCAGCCTGGCCGGAAGCAGCAATGGCGTCCAGGCCCATTTCAAGTGCGGCAACCGACCGACTATAGACCCTGCGGCCCAGTGCGCGCGGACGAGTCGCGCGTCGCTGCGGCAGCAGCGGCACGCTCGGCGGCGGCATGATCGCAGGATGTGTTTATTCACATCTGGCCGCAATAAAATTCTAACAACTCAGAAATAAACAAATTATTTATGAGTTATTAATTTATTTAATTAATTAATTAATTAATTTTGATTAATCAATTAATCAATTAATTATTGAACAGCGAGCAGAACGCTGAGAACGAGAGACCAAACGACCAAGAACAAACAACCAACAAACAACCCACTGCTCGGTCCGATTCGGGTAGTATCTGGAAATCAGCTTACATCTTATATGTAACTAACAAAACATTTCAATAGCGCGATTCAGCGCGCAAAAGCGCCCTCTAGTCTGGATTGCGAAAACTCCACACACCCCGATAATGTCAACTAATAAGTTGAAATAAATAGTCGTAATCTTGATATCTAGTGCCTAGAGAAAGCAATTTCAATTGATGGATGAGTTGAATAAAAAAAATTTGAACTATTTATTTTTATTTATCTAATTAAATGTCATCCGACCAAACAAATAGAGAATTTATTGAAAGTCTTTTAAAGCAAAAACATTTTTATTATAACACCTTATGTCGCGATAAACGCTAAATAACATCAATAAAAAAATAATTAAGATTAATTTGTAAATGATGTAATTTTACTGCATAAAGAAATTTTGTTTAATTTTAACTCAATTTTTTTTATAACTTTTTTATTTTTTATATTTTGTTATAGACACTTCAATTTACTAACAATATGTCTCATCAAATTTTCTGTAGTATTCCGTCATCTGAGAAACGCAACTCTATATAAGTTCAATTTATATTGTGGATTTTATACAAAAAATTCGTTAAAGAACCGGTACTTTTTCAGAAATTAATATCTCGCGAATCCCGCTCTTTTCGCGATCGGTTTTTTTTGTGGAAGTAGTCCATACATATAACTATGTTTTGAAGTAAAAATAATTTGCCTATTCTTAAAAGTTCAGTCACAAAAAAAGAAATGAAATTTTGTTATTTATGCGATTATCTCGAAATTGCGAAGTCACAGCTCTTCCCCGAATGGATCGAAAATTGGCCCTATGGCTAGCCTTGACGCTCGCAATGCAAAAAAATGTGTTATAATGGTAGAAAAATTAATAAAAAATTAAAATTGAATTATATAAAATACCGGTACTTTTTATTCAGATTGAATTTTTTCGAAAAGTATGATAGTGAGCTTCATGGGAGTTTTACTCTTGCGTTTGTCATGTATATATCCATACATTCATTCAATAAAATTAGGCTGTCGCAAAAGAAGGGTCAAAAAAATACTGTGCGTCGGTTTCCGGCCATAGGGGTCCCAAGTCTTTTTGTTCACCATATGTCGCCTCACGCCTGGCAGGTGTCGTTTTCGTGGAGGGCAGGTGTTTTTGGCTCTAAGACATGCTGTTCTTTGATTACAAATTATTGATGTTGTAAGTTGTAACACTCGAGTTTCTCTAATATTTAATAGCATAGTCATAGTGCTATAAGCAACAAGATCGAGACGTTACATCTTTAATTGAAATGTAGAGTTACATAAGTAATCGGTACATTATTTATTGGATGGTATTATTTGATGTACACATTGCAAAATTAACAAATTTGTAACAATTGCCTGAGTTATTTGTTATTCTGCGCAGTCTGGACAAAAGCTTTGATGATATCCCTACTAAAGGATACGCGTAAGAATTCTTACATTGTGCTTTTCAATATATCTTGAGGTTTTCCTGTTGACTTCCATTTGATAAATTAATTCCCAGAATTATATCGGTTTTAGCAGACATGTAATTTTGCATTTGTAGGTCATTTCCCCCACAATATAAAGAGGATATTTGTAGTAAGCTCGTTATAATACAAATAAGGAATAATAATAGAGACAAATGGAGATTATCCGTTACCATTTCCCCGAGTGTATTTAACTCGATTCTCAACGGTTCTGATGCGTTTACCTACATGAGAATATTGTGCAAGTCATTTACTTACAGAGGCGGCTCGTGACAAAATTTTATGGGTGTTCACTTGAAATAAAACACTGAAAATACATGGTGTAAAGCAGTACATTTATCAAAAAAATTACTTATAAAGGAAATACATACGTCTTTCTTTTTGGTGTGCAAAAATATCTATAACTTAAAGCGACAAGACATTCGTAAATATCTGTTGTTGCTTCATCACAACCACACAACCACGGTGTTTTCACATGTTGTTCAGATTTAAACACACGCGTAGGTATATGTTTTCGTTTTTGTCGTACATTTTTGCGTAAAATCAAGTTCAGGCCATGGCGGTCCCTTAGCTTTACATTCAAGCCGAATTTGTAACGTTTTATCACACTTTTTAATGAACGCCAGATTATAATTATTGTTCATTTTAACACTCACAAGTAATACTGATAACTACAGGCTATTTCAACACGTATTTTATAATTTTAATTAGAAAATTGCATGAATCGCGCGCGTGCATTGATGATTGAAGTTGACTCGAGAGTCGAGTGTTTGTTTATATTATAGACGTGGCAACTGGCAACGTCGCAATCGCTGTCCTGCCGGGCGGTGAAAACGAACCGGCAACGTTTGCGGGTGCGGCGCACCGAATTTTGCTACTTTTCCATAGAAAATCTTTTGTTTCACGCGCAGGGCTCTGGCAAAACCCTCTCTTTCACTCCTATTGGATTTCGTATTAGGAAATGTACTAAATCTTTTTTTATTTGGAGCGCAATCGTGAGCGCACCGCTTCGCGCGTTACATAATACAGACTTAGGTATTATACAGGTGTATGGGATGATGGAATGATGGATATATTCATGGGTATTAACAGTAGTTTTAAAGATTACGATTGATTTTAAATAGTAATAATTAATGTTAATAATTAAATTAAGGAGTATGATTTTATTATAATTATTTATGGGAGTTCACTGCACCAGCGCTCCTTAGGGCGAGCCGCCTCTGTTTACTTATATATACATGCTTGAGATTGTCTCGATTTTTGTTAGATGGGCATTGAGAAATGTGTGCACTCGTGCATTTAACATGTAAACTATTGCCTATTGTTTCCATTTTACGCCTCATTTGGTGGGATTGCTTTGTAAATAAGCATTTGAAAAGGGACACACGTGCAGTTTGGTCGAACGCCTATTCAAAAATACGACACATTTTACGAACTGATATTATTAATAATATTTATTTCTAATTTGCAAACTCGAAGATGAAACTATTGTGGGGTCATTACATTGACATAATGTTGAACTTATGTTGGACACGTTTGAAAGGAAGCAGGGGTTATCTGAATGTCAGCTTAATGCCCTTTACTTCCTTCTCATATCGACGAATAATTATTTTGAATTGTTATGACTGTTGGCAATAACAAATTAATTATTAAAGCAACAATATGATTTGTTTACTTGTTTCCAATGTTCAATAATTAATATGATGTAATTGACGTTATAGCCACGCGTGGTAAACTCTCAATTTCTGTTTACATAATGACATAAGTAAGCAGTAGAAAAAAGTAAGCATTCACGAAATGAATGTGAAACATTTTAAGAATTTTGAATCTTGATGCTGTATTTTGGCATAAAGATGGAATGAGTCATTTGATCTCACGAAGATAACATAAGTTGGCCCACTTTTGCATTTTACATTGTGTTTGCACCACATGTGATCAAAACATGTTTTGTGTGTGAAATTTATTGATGGCGATAAAAAAATCTAATAAAAATAATGTTAGCATTATATATTTGTTATTTATACCAATATTTACATATTATGTAATTATAAATCACGCTCGGGTTGTTCGTGTAATTTGCCTCTAATAGCTTAATAATAAGGCATTGTCTTACTCAAATAATGTCATTTAAAAATAGGCTCGATGTTAGATAAGGAACACGTTAATATTTAACGCCGGTACTATTAAGTATTTAGGATTGCAATTGCTTGCATTTTTTCCGTGTACATTTTCGTCATATTAAAACGTTACAGTAAAAAAGAATAATGCAAACAACCTCAAGATAATTCCTATTAAACATTCGTACTTAGTAAATACTATACATTATACAAATTAAAACATGATTCAAGTACATGAATTACTATCGTATACTTTGTGATCGTGACCTTTTGTTGGTGAACGGTGATTATCTAGGTCTGGTGCAAGACTCTAGTCACGATTATGTTAATACATATAGTATCAGTCGCACTTAATGAATTATCTAATAGAAAAGAAAAATATTTCAGAATTATTTAATCGGTCTGCTTTATTCCTGCATCATTAACTCATTAATTGATTACACATATCTCATAAAATATAATGAGTTAGATACTTAACTCATGAACTGTTCAGAGATAATACGCTGTACGACGTAACTTCATGTTAAGACAATATGACTGAGCTCTACTATTGCCCACGCGGCCTTAAACACTGGCATTAAATACCAGCCTTCAAGTAGCTCTTTGTCTTCCAACACAGCCTCCGACACGCAGCGGTTGCGCAACTATCCGGTTACCGTCAAACATATTCCGCCAGCCTCATTGTAGTATCTCGCTTGCATTGTTCAAAATTCGTTCCTGTATACCTCGACCTCGACTTTCTCAGAAATTTCTCCTTCGTGCCTCTAATCTGTTTGATTTTCATCAGCGGTTCCTTCCACGTTGATTTAAAGCACATCCCGCCTCAAACGGTTTCAACATATAGATGTGCCAGTATTTGATATGCTGATGCATGCAATACGTGTCTTAAAGAAACTGGTGCGACGTGTCTATGCAAGATGCGTTTTAGTTCTCATAATCTTGCCCTCATTTTGAAACGAGCTGCGGTAACTAAGGGTTTTACCGTGACCTTTTCTAACCTAGATATCTCGGGTGCTGGCGACACCTAAATATCAAGAGTCGTTTTGTGAACATATTGTAATACAATATGGATCGCGAAAGGAAGCCCCTCAAAGTTAATTGCATTTTGTTCAATGTTAAGTTTATTTCTTTAATTTATAATTATAAATGTAGTACGAAACGTGGACTCGGATGTACTTAACGAGTTCTTTGTAGGTTTACTTTTCAGGTCAATCATGGTGTAGCTTCTTAACGGGACTACATCAGTTTTTGCTTCGTTAGTAATCGTTCTACTTTGGTTTAAACATGGTCTGAAGGTAAAAAAATATCGAACAAAAAACAAACACTTCGTATTTAAATTTTGTAAAATATAACAAACATAACTATCATATTAAAAGGTACTGCTTTGAATACGCTTAGGGCTTATCTTTAAGTATATTTTTTTCATTCCTTCTCATAACTGACAACTTGAACCCTTCGAGAACATCTTGATTGATGTTCTACAACGACTTATTATGGCGTCTTTACATCGTACTAGTAATTTGACTTAACAGCATAGCTTAAATTTTATAATGATGACTAAGATTAATTGCAGTTTTATTGTTCACATTTTTTTGTTGAATTTGAAATGTTTTTCAACTTTATATAAACGGTGTTGTGAAGTTAAATACATTGTACTTTAAGTACAACCTCGTTCAATAATATTAAAATATGAGTATGTGATTTAACGATTTTCGATACAATGTTTGTATGCATGGGCAATATACGCGCCAACATAAAAGTAAACCAAATGACCCACGTGGGCCGGGTCGTCAAACCTGAATGTACCAGGTACTTACTAGGAATCTCGTTTGTCCGGCCGAGAGGAAGTCATGATCACATCCGCCATACTGCTTTTGCTCTTCACTGATTCTTACGACTAGTGCTCAGTATTAACGATCTTGCTTAACCTCATTCTGAGTAACTAAACGAATAGTTCATAGCTAATCTATTACAGTATGAGTAAGCGGAGCTATACATCAAACGTGCTCTATTTGTTTGTTCTTCTAATACTGTTTTGCAATTTGCAGTGGTTGTGCAGCTTTCATTATTTACTGTGGTCGAAATTGGCGACAAGCTTAGGAAACAGTACTGTTACGTTCACTGCTTTGGTACCTTTTAACATAGGAGAGTTGGTTTAAGAGGGAGTACCAATTTTACATATTACGAATTGAAACAAATTTAATTTTCAAGTATATCATATACTCCAACTACTCTTAATGATCAGTACTATAATATTATCTAACAAGCATATTAACATATTCCCTCTTTGTTCAATTGGGTTATAAATTTGCGTAATGACCCCTTATAAACATTTATAGGCACGTCAAGGGTAGAACCGGACAGGTAGTTGTGGCATTTATAAACCCCGGGCATCAAATAAATAACATGGATAATTCTTCGTTGAATAATTTGCGAGAATTGCGTGTGAAAAATATCTTGCTGCGGACATGTTGTGGTTTTATTTTTGTCTTCATATTGTACACACTTGGAACGCTGGAGACCGACTATGGAATGCGGATTAAGAAATTATATTTTATTATTTATGACAGTCATATGCAATTATTATTTGTTATTACTTTCATCTGTTCGTTCGTTCGTTCGTTACTACAAGAACTATTGTATAACACAAAAGTAATGATCAGTGAATTAATTTTTCACCTTACGCCGATGTGAATGTAGCGAAATGGCCAAGCCACATATTTTGACTAAGGTGTAGAGTTTGTGAAGTTAGGCCTTGTAGAGTTAGGGCGTGTAGTGTTAGAAGCTTGGCTCTACATGAGATCTGATAACTTTTTGACAGGGCGAGTCATATGGACTCGTCTTGGCAACATTTTACATGAAAATGTTTTTGGTGGGATCTATACTTCTATACTAATATTATATAAAGAGGAAAGGTTTGTATGTATATATGTAAGTATGTATGGTTTTCACGCATAAACTACTGGACCGATTTTGATGAAATTTGGCACAGACAATCTTTAGACCCTGAGAAAGAACATAGGCTACCTTTTATTGCGAAATATGTACCACGGGCGAAGCCGGGGCGGACCGCTAGTGACTTAATAATTTCTGATCTAGTTTGTTTCAATATTTTCAGTGTGAATGGACAAGAACTAGGAATAAAACAGAAATTAATCTTAATGCTCGTACGGGAAATAGGACTTTCACGGGCTTATATTTCTCATCAACAACTTTAAAGACCAGCCATAATTCTTAGAATTTCTCTTTTATAACATTGCAAGAGATTTATATACACATCTAACAACTAATATTGAGTTATGAGTTAATTTGTACGCATATAAGAAATAAATAGAGTTGAAGGACCTACTGACAGGCGTTGCAGTAGATTCATACAACCTGCGCAGTGCGCTGCGATTGCCTTGAAACGTGATTGCATGCTAGTCACATAGATATCCACTCTCTACTGTCGTTTCAAGATCTTAGTAGACTATTGTATTACATTTAAAAACGAGTTATTGAAGCATAATATAATAGAGTTATCGAAAAATATAATGTAGAGCTTCTTCGTTCCTAACCATTACAACATATTTCCACAATTTCATATGAATACACATATTATGATCTTCCTCAGCATAAAGAACATTTCTTACGCAATATACGGATAGTTGTTAATTTTTGTGATTATGATTCTGCTTTTAGAGCTAGCTATAAAAACAGTGAAGCGGCTCTGAATTTGGTAAACACGTACGTTTTGTACCAGAGACCGGTTAATAGCATTCGTTCCGCAATCTTTATTTGCTTGCTTGCACTCCATAACAACCCGAGATCTCATTCTATACATCACGACATCCGGTGCTTACTTTACTCGTCTTGTTCGTCTTGAAAATTTCAATGGATCGCGGTTTTATTTGTTTTTGCACGTTGTGTGGAGGCTAATTCGAGCGGAATTCCATTAAAATATAGAAACTACGTGTATGAAATGAGAATATTTTAATGCTGAAAAATACCGAAGGTTGAATAAGTTAACAAATAATTTAGAAAAATTAAGGTATATTATAAAGAACATAATTAAGGTTATTGATGAGTAATAAATACACTTACTTTAAATAAAATAAACATCTGTCATAATTACATAAATGATTAAATTGAAATATTAATGGGCGCAAAATGTTCAATTTCATTACCATTTGTGTTGTGTTCATTACCTTGTTTCTAAATTATTGTGTGCATGAGAACACGCAAGTTCGTTAATTTAATTAACAGATTCCAGGTTCTCAGGCTAATTGCGTATGTTTGTAATATATTCGTAACCGCTCCTAAATAAATTTGCACGACACCCGCCGCTTTTCTGTATAAACAACGAACACATGTGTTGACTGCTGTTACTATTATTGCTTTTCGCGAAATTTAGTTCGTGTCTCGTACTGCGTTCGAGAGGACGCGTCCTAACTCCAATATATAAGTTAACAAGTTGTATAAATATCGAGATTAGATTAGTTTTCCAGTTCTCTATATTTGTCGCATGGCCAATGATTTTCCATCAGTAAAGTAGGTTACTTCATTGTTGCCGTAGTGCATAATCTTATCGCACTTTGATAATGTGAAATTATTCATAGTTCTTGTTTTAACACGATCGATATATCTTGCGAATAAAAAGTTTTATGTAAACTTCTAACTTGTGTAATTTTGAATTATTTATTACTTCTGATACTCAACAGTTTTTATAGTAATTTTCATGACTGCAAAGTATTCCAACATTTTACATAATATTGTTGTTTTAATAGATAACTCATAGTGCAGTGAAATAAAGGAGTGCAGTGGTTAACACAATCATAATTAATTGTGTTTAATAATTTTAACGGGTAGATAGCAATGGTACGAATGGATATAATGGGGCAAGCTCCTGTGACTCAGCACAGATTGCCGTAACGTGGCGCATTTCCGTGATCGTGCAATGACCAGCATGTCGGGAACGATCTCACCGAAGTCCTCACCTGCGTGCGACGAGGAGGGGCGACGTAAATCTATTTTTTATGTGCCATTGTTCGAGAGCTTTGACAATTACTTACCGCTCACGCCAGAAGAAAAAGAGGCTTTAATAACGGGGCAAAATATTGATGGAACTCCGATAAAACCAAAGCGAAAATATGCCTCTGATCGCGCAAAATTACAAATCTACTCTAGAGGCGATACGTCCTTGACCGAAAGTGAAAGTGATATCAGTTTGTTTAGTCCAGAGAGGCGATATCACCGACCTTTGTCAACGACGGCGAGTTCTAATGAAGCGCTGCCGAGAGTAGGTCAACGTGATCTTATGAGCCCTAGACTAGTTGCTGAAAATGATCTCATAAAGCACTCGAAACCGCGACTACGATCTACGACTTCGTGTGAACCACGGTATGACAGGGTCTACCAACCGCTAGCAGTATCGATCTCATCCAATAAATTAAATAATTCCATAGCAAATATTTCAACTAAATTGCCATCACGTACTGATATAAGAAATTCTAATTTATCCTTAATACCCGACTCACCAAAAATACAGACTCCTAACAAAGAGAAATCGAAAACATTGCCACAGAACTTGAACACCCCGTCACCTATTAAAGGTAGTTGTAGTTCGTCATCTATATTTAAAACGCCAAAAATAACAGTCACCCCCGAAAGTCCTAATAAGAGCGCTGGGAAAATTACTAGTTTCATTCGAAGATCTCGAAGTACAAAGCTTTCAAGAAGCAACTCATTGCTTCGAAGTATTACAGCAAAGAATATTGAAGAAGGATTAGAAGAAGTCGCTGTTATTATTACGGATATAACTGATGATTATGATACCTTTGTTGGAAAAAATGGTGGTGTAAGAGAGGTTTTAGAAGCTCTTATAAAGAAAAATGAGGAACAAGTTGCAAATAGTCCTCTCAGTATTCGAAGAGGATATCATCTGGATGTCGATGATGATGTAGCCGTGCATTCGGGTAAGAACAGTATCTATTTATTTGAATTTACGTATTGTGTGTATTATTTATACAATATATAATATAAATATTAAAAACATACTTATTACATATTTTAATAACAAAATTAATAATTCCATACAAATTAAAGTCACGTGTTAGATAAAGACTGTCAAGTGTGAAGCTGGTATAACAAATTACTTGTAATTAAATTTTTCCGGCTGAATCAATACGATGTATTTAACTAATAATTTTAGTACATTAGCGTGCGTGAAAGTTAGGGATATCTTATGTATGCAGTATGAAAGGAGATACCGTTATCGATTCGTATTCAGTTTGCATGTAAATACCGGTTCGGTTTACTTTTTAAACGATCCCTATACTGGATATATGATTTGCAGTGCATAATTAAAGTTCCATGCAATGAATTAATTTCTGTACTTAAAATACCATCTCTTATTACAACACACCAAACATACTAGTTTTTCATAAAACAACAAATGAGTGCCCTGTTATCGTATGTATGTTGTTAAGTACTTCCTCGTGGGCGCTTATCACTTCGTTATCCAAGGCGTGATTGTGCAATCTAACAATGCCGTCCTCAAATGTTTTGTTAAAAAATCATAATGTTCCTTGTCCAAAAAAAGGCTTGAAAGGATTTTTACGAAATACACTATAAACAAAACGGTTTTATAATAGGGAAGTGTGACATTTACGGTAAATTTCATTACCTACAGGTTGTCTACGTCTCCACGTTTATAATATGGCATTTTGACAAATTTCATTATAAATTACCAAGCTCTAAGTGAACGTTAGCGTTAACTGTTCGTATATTCTTGGAGCCCCTTGCAGGGTTTTGCGTGGCGCAGCGAACTTGCAATAATTACGATGCATGACTCACTTGTACCATGTAACTTGGAAGCATATTGGTTTTAGGTCACTAACCTTTACAGGGGTGAATATTCATAAATGAGACTGACTGAGAAAAATATAAGAAATTTTAAATTCGCCTTAATCTCCGAAACCCTATCTTCCCGCTTTCTTCGGCTATCTTATTGTACTGAGTCATCTCAGTCTAAAAAATAAAAAATATAATGACATGCCAAGAAAAGTCCCAGCGGTGATTCCTTTTGAATAGATTTTTAACGCTTGTTTTTACTTGTTGCTTATCTTAACCCATTGTATTCAAGACAAGTTTTAAGAGATTATGAATATCAAGAAAATATACAGTAAGAAACCAGAAAGTTTATTAATGTTTACCACGAGTATAATCGATCGATATCATTGACATGTTGACGATCCCATAACCGATGCAATAACGGTAATAGGTTATACACAACATCTGTTATATTCCCATCGTTCAGCGACACATGGATGTCGTTGGCATATTTCTTCAATGAAACGTGTTGTCAATTTTTTTTTTAATTTTTGCAAATTTATAAACATTTTAAATCAAGCCGAAAGAACACCTAACCTCTACAATTTGTGCAAATCGTTAGAAACAACTGTTAATATGCATGCCAATTTGTAGCTAAAGTTTAAAATACCAATACAAAATGCATGAAAGAATGTATGTAATAAAAGAAAAAACAATATATTTTGTTTTGTAAACGCAAGCAGCGGTCACGGGCGTCGTGCGCGCAACATCCTGCGGAAGCCACGCGTGGCCGTATCGCTGTGTCGACGATATTACATACTGTTTTGATTACATTGCTTTCGTAATACAATACTATAAGAGCATAGTACATTAGAATGATAAGAATTAAATTTATTAATTATTTTTGGTCTCAAATTAAAAACGAACTTCAATAGTTCACGAATCGGGAGTATCTACCTGAAGCAACTATATAAACACTGTTTATGTAAAATAAAAAGTAACCTAGATCGAGAACAAGTCCGTTTTGAGATGATAACATATATCTTACGGCAATCAATTAAAATACCATAATTTAAATATGTAGGAAATATGCTTCAGTACATCTTTAAGTATAATATGCAGTTGTCGTAAATATAATTGGTAAGATTACTTAGTACGTATTCTAGGAAAGTGAAATTGCACCTTTACATTAAATCAATTCAGACCGTTGCATATGATTGCCGTATTCACGGCCATTTGACGCGAGCCTCTTTGTAAAACGGACTCAATTGAGCGCTCTAAGAAATATGCGGTTGTTCCTGCATTCACTATCTTGTTTTGGTAAGAATCGGTGTAATGTGGTCACAGTAAAATGTGTTTTCTATGGAATCGACGTGTTTGCAGTGAATATAGTAATATTTTAAAATGTTGCTTGTGAAAATAAATCGAAATACAATTAATTTATCGTGACTCTATGATACATAATAGATGCTTTATACGTCTCCGTCTAACGACATTCAATTACATTGACCAATTGTCTCAAATCTCAATACAATTATTAACGTTTAATATGTACATATGATACTTATTCAGGTGCAATTACTATTCCTCACAGTATAACAATGTGTAATATACAACGTATAAAATACTAATAACAAAATCTCCTTGTCCACAGACACATCATATGAAAAAGCATGTCGGCGAGGGTCCGCACCAAGCACGCCTATACCAGGCGCTCAGGCGCAGCACAGTCCATCACGACTAGCGTCTTTCTTCTTCTCCAAGAGATCCTTCAGAAGCAATCCCCTGAAACGAACAAAATCCGCCACCAAATTGGAAAGGGAGAGGATACTCGCGGCCGTCCCTACTCATCCAGCTACACATGCTTTACGGACTTCAAGGTATTTTAATTTTCTTGAGCAGTTCATTTGAGGAATCTTACTACAGAGACTGTATGTAGCCTTCTATGAATCTTAAAGTGAATTTTCATGGATAAAATTAAATATAGAGACATATTAATATAGTTAAACATGCCAATAACAGCAGGATTCAAATGAAAATATGACGAATGACCTAAGTAAATATTTGTTGTTGGTTACCACTTACCATTACACTCTATGTGCATATTTTAGTATTAAATATGTATCTGTATTGAAAAATAATATCTAGTTCGGTTTGAAAAATAGGGACGACTATTTTTGCGCTACAAGAAGATCTTTTATTTTATTTTGTCAACTATTTTATTTAATCTCGCTCTTGTTACTCCTCTCAGACGTCTGAGTCTACAAAGCATTCCACTGATTGCTTCCCGAAGCTGAGTAAAGCCTGTCTTTTGCAGAATCCGCAATCGATTTATTCTGTCTGTCTTTGCGAAGATAATTTATTCGTAAAATTTTTAAAAGTGTAACAGTATTAAATAGATTGTATAAACCAAGCAAGGCATGAAATGTATATTTAATTTATTTTTCGCTAATTATATCATTAAAAAATTACTAGGACAACAAGAGTAATTAGAATATGTCGTGACCGCATCATATTATGAACCTAGGTGTCGTAACATTATTAAGGAGTGTAGCCCCGCCTCGTCTGTCGTATCCATTCACTAAAAGCTTTTACGACTATGTACATAGAAACCTAACTGTCGAAGGAATTAATTATGTTAACTAGATTGTTCATTGTAGTTAATTAATTTCACTTTTGCTTACTTTCAGATCCCATGAAAGTTTGTTATCGGCGCATTCGCCCGCTGTATCCACAATGGATTTGGGACCTCCAAATCAAGTAAGTTAGAGTCACATTGTTTCATAGTTTCCTAGTAATAGTAGGGGAGGCCAAGAGGGGGATTTTGGGATTTACTCGAGCGCGTCAGATTACTATAAGGGACGGTACCTTAGCTATTCATTAGTACCTCTAGTCAATATGAGCAGTTATGGTTGGTGGGTGCGCTCAGGGGCCCCGCTGGAAAATTTGAATAATCCATAATTCCCTAAGGTTGAGCTCGAATCGTCAGATTAGCGAAATGGGGACTTCTTATATTGTAATTAACCCCCCCATATGTTAATCTGACGCGCTCGAATAATATTACTTTAATTTTTTACCCTTTCTTCATAGCGATTAAATCGCCACTTAAATCGTCAGATTAACGTATACTTTTTTTCAGTGACGTCCTGGAGCATGCAAAATATCAATATCTAACGCGCTTGAGTATTTCCAAGCCAATTTTTTTCTTTTTTAAATTAAAAAAAATCAAAAAACCCTTCCCCACCGCTAAAAGTGAAAACATTATAGGACCTTTTTTTCTCGCTATGGTCTAATCTACCAATTCTAATAGGTTCCCGTGACGCTCGAGTAAATCCACATTTAGCATCCTGGGCTCCCCTACTATAAACATTTACGTTAGACTTTAGAGGTTTGACTCAATATTTAAAGTAGTAAATAGGCACGTTGTTTTGAATTCTCTACTTGTTCAATTAAACCTTTAGTAATAAACATGAATGGTAATTGGATAATATGCGTAAATGAGTTAATTAATGTAAGCTTTATCTTGATTCAATAATAAATTGCAAATTGAAAGCTTTTCGAATAAGCAATTTAACCTCTGAGTCACCATTTAGGATTTGACTCATGTTTTAACATTTGCCAATTGACTAATACGATTGACTTTGTTGTACGTGTATTTTGCCTTTTTAATATTAACTTATAGAATTTTTTTCCTATAGAAGTAAATATGTATTGCAATTTGTAGAGAAAATTATTTACGTGACTTATAAATATTTAATTAAATATTCACTTTATACATATATGCAATCTATGCAATATATTATGTTTTAAATTATACATAAAATATAAAGTTGCTTAAAAATAATAATATTTTTACAGGTAGAAATTCGTGCTCTACATTCGTCGGTGCTAGGCAGGCCGCACTGTTTTGCATTGAGTGCAGAAAACCGTGCACCTAGATATTTTGCTTGCGCGTCACGTAAGGAAAGAGATAGATGGATATATAGGTAATTATATTTTAAAATACGTTGTAATTAATTATATTAGTTTCCTTATATTAAACTCTACTCATGTTTTATTACTAATTACTTTATTTTTGACACGCTTCTATTAGCTTCACCTATGTTTATATGTAACTGACTCCTTAAGACTCGCTTTTAA
>CAJQZN010038276.1:1171-17318 GCA_907164685.1 Colias eurytheme | reverse complement strand
AGTAGTACCCACCTCAACGCTTCGCTTATGAGGCGTGCAATATTTTACATTGCAGCTGAGGGCTCGCAACCATATTTTTTACGACATTTCCTAAATAGCGTAAAATTGATTAAAAAAAGTAAAAAGCTGCAATCTATATTAGCATATTAATAATTATACAATAATTTATCACAGTAAAATATATAGCTGCAGAATCGATACTGAAATCTTAGACTATAAACTGAAATCTTAAACTAAGTATAAAAAAAATATTAGTTTGAATCTAAGACACTACAGGCGGGATGAAATTAAACAGTAAATGTATTCAAATATATTTATTACATTATTACGACACCAAATGATCACCAATGTCGCAAACAAATACTTCTGGTCCTGGAACAAACATTTAAAATGATTAGATTGTTTTAACAAACAATAATTAGTATAAAAAATAGTACAATATCTTAAATATAAAATTCTCGTGTCACAATGTTAGTCTGCATACTCCTCCGAAACGGGTGGACCGATTCTCATGAAATTTTCTGTGCATATCGGGTAAGTCTGAGAATCGGCCAACATCTATTTTTCATATGTACCACGGACAAAGCCGGGGCGGACCGCTAGTATTATATATACGTCTAAAATAAACCTGATTAAAAAAAATCAATTAACAACTGATACCATATGCATAAGGATTCCGTATTTTTTTTCTTCTGAGGTACGGAACCCGAAAATAGTTTTTACTAGCTTTCCGCCCGCGGCTTTGCCCGCGTTTTCGAAAAATAACCCGCAAGTTCCCGTTCGCGTGGGATTTCCGGGATAAAACCTATCCTTTGTGTTAATCCAAGTTACCCTCTATATGTGTGCTAAATTTCATTTTAATCGGTTCAGTAGTATTTGCGTAGAACAGTAACAAACATACACATACGTCATACATCCATCCTCACAAACTTTCGCATTTATAATCGCACTGTGTTCCCTGACTCCTCATACAATTTCAAATTTTATCTACACTAATATTATAAAGAGGAAAACTTTGTTTGTTTGTTTGATTGTAATGAATAAGCTCATAAACTACTGGACCGATTTTAAAAATTCTTTCACCATTCGAAAGCTACATTATCCACGAGTAATATTAGTACGAGATCCGGCTGCAGGATCAGTGCGTTCATCGGTTTTTTGCTGAAAACCGAATTTTTATGTATATTTATAATTAGGAGAATATATATCGACTAGGTTGCCAGTCAAAATTTGGCCGCAAGCATGTTTAATTAAAAATTTTCTAATCGATTTTTGGGAAAAAAATTCGTTCACCTGTTTTTTGAATAAAATGTAGTCTACATCACGTCAAATGATATAAAAATTCTAAAAAATCACGGTTGCCGCTTTTCACCTGGCCGCAACATCTTGGCAGCCTGGTGCAAACAGGTATGATTTCGATTTATTTTTACGTTCATATCGCATATTTATGAATCATATAGGTATCAAATTAAAGCTAATTTTTTTCTATTTATTATCATATATGGTTGCCTAATTAAATCCGGCCGCAAATTAGGGTTGCTGGCTTATAAAAATTATAAATATAGGATTAGTGCGTTCATCGGTTTTTTGCTGAAAACCGAATTTTTATGTAACTATATGTATTTATAATTAGGAGAATTGTTCGGTGCAATGACCACCGAACACCCTAGTCAGCAATACTAGGTATCGCGGGCGGCGTTTAACATAAATTAATGCAGTCCACAATCAACAGTCCACCAAATAACATATTACCGTCGCGACGCGTTAAACATTAAACATATAACATAACATAACAGGATAATTAACATATAACAATTATTAACAATAGCATTAACAGTAAATCATTAGCAAGTAAAAGTATAACAGTGTTTTGTAACAAACAAGTAGAACAGTGATTTTAGTAATAAATTAATAAGTGTCAATTTTAGTTTAATTTTATAACAAATCCCTCCAACACTAGCCACGCAGCCCAACACTGGGTCTATCGCCCTACATATTGGTCCTTCGAGCTATCGTAGCGGGATCACGGGATTCGGGAATTTACGCCTCTCGTATCTCGTTGAGAGTCAGCGCCGCCGGGCTGACGCGCTAGTGTTGTGAGCAACAGTGAGTGAACAATTAAGTGGGTGTAAGTTGTAAAGCTGTTGACAGTTCCAGAACAAGTGAGTTCGTTCCATTATTTTTTTAACTAACAACATGATGGAGGGCATTTACAAAACAAATAAACAGGCTGAACAAGGTGCAATTTCACCCGCACCCATTTCAATAGGGTCAAGTAAATTGCAAGAGATGTTGCATAAGCAAGCAGTTAATTTTAAAGCTTTAATGAGAACAGTGAACAGCATTGATTTAGAAAAAATAACAACTAAATGGAAATTGGAGGATGTACTACAGCAATTGAACTCGCGATGGGGCGTAATAGACTCTCTGCACTGGGAGATTGATGGTATTTTAGATGGGCAAGACCATGAGTATGAAAATGCCTTCACTCATCACGAAGGTATTTTTGACCGACTCAAAGAAGCAATCAACACCAAGCTTTGGTCTGTATCCCACAGAGAACATATTACACCTCAAGTTGATATACCAATATTCACGGGCAACTATCAGCAATGGGTTTCCTTTAAAAATTTATTTAATGAAATAGTACACCTCAACCCCACCTTATCCAATGCACAGAAAATGCAATATTTAAAGAGCAAAATTAAGGGCGATGCTGAACGCCTGATTCAGCACCTACAAATTAGTTCGGAGAATTATATAACATGTTGGGAAATTTTGAATCATAGATATGAAAACAGATATGAAAACATATGGTTGAATTAAATCCGGCCGCAAATAAGGGTTGCCGGCTGTTAAGGCTGCAGTCTAGCAAAATTGCGTTTTCAACAAGTTATTTGACAATTTTTTCCCGGCTAATGAAATGATAAACTGAATTTTTTTTTCTTGTTTATCAATTAGTGTTATATACGCAATGCGCGTGAATTTTTTTACATTTATAAAATTACTTTATGTTACCTTAATCAGGCCTTCAAGATAAGTCTCTTTCCCCCAAAGACATTTCGAGCTAAGTTTGTGCACTCACTACGTTGCAACCGATTACAATTTACACAATCTGATCAGCGCATTATTATCCTTATATAGTCGTTATTAAAAACTGCTGAATACAATTGCCGAAAAACTTATGATTTTCTTAATTAGAACGTTATAAATTCATTAAATTTCCCATTTTTTGCCTTACAAAATCTATTGATAAATACTGCTAAAAGTTATTTTTTCCATTAATTTATTCGAGTTGTTTGAAGACCAATGAGTATTAATCCTTAAAATTTTTTTTTTTTTTTAATTTTGATAATTCTTTAAATATTAAAAAAATATTTAAAATAATTAGGAAAAATCCTAGCGAATTTCTTTAGTCGCGCTCCTTGGGCCGGAGCGTTCTGACGTGTGCTATACGCTCGATTTTCCTTCATACCGAAGTGAAAGTTGCTCTACTTCATTAAATTTAATATTTTTGTTAATTGATTATTTTTATCTTAGTTTTGTGCAAATATTCGTATTTTTAAACATTTGATTTCGATATGGAAAATAAACGAAAAAAATACGCGTGTAACTACTAGAAAAAAAATTATCTTCGAACATAAAGTTAATGAAACCAAATAGATTGCAAAGGTGATTGGCAACAATTTCTTTATTTTACGGGGTGTCAGTAAAGGGATGTATATTTCTTTAAAACTAAACTAAGCTCATAAATTTTCTTATAATATAATTTTTCGAAGTTCCAAAAATGTTTATTTTTCGTTTGAGAAATACGAAATATAATATAAACTTGTATTGAGAACTTGAACTTCCCAAGTTCATCCGGGGAAATCCCCATACGGGGAAAATGATTTGTTTACTCCAAAATTGATCCGAGGTGTTTTAATTTTTTCTTCTAGTCATTTTCAACGTAGCGGCATGTTGTTTGATTATTAATTTTGTAACTTAAATACAGGATTTTGGTTTTATATTCTGATCTTACAGACGCGCTGACAAATTTAGTCCGCCATTTCTAGTTTAGTCTACCAACTCTAAGTACCAATATTAAAACGAATGGGTTATCATCACATCATCAAAACTCAGATGTAATGGAAGATCACAATAACATAGAAAATTCAGTGGGTGTTGAGAACTAAACAAACAGAAGTAACAGAGACGCGAAGAATAAAAAAAGAGGACGAAAACGATAATTCGTTGATGCTTTCCCTTTTCGACGTATTGTTAGGGTACATCACCAATCTGCAAAAAACAAAAGTGATGATTTCCAATTGCTGATTAAAAATGAAAAACAAATAATCGACAACAGTGGTGAAAATTTGCTGATCACAATGAAACATCCTTCAGTGGTAGCAGATTTACTCATTTAAAATGTATCGGTGAACAGCGTAAAGGAGAGGAGGACAGGAAAACATTATGAATGTGGATGGTGGATTGTATACAGGGTGTAATCGATAAGTATGTGCAGGCGATTATGACGTTATTATTGCAGGTATCAAAAAACTTAAAACTGATATCGAAATTACTTTACCTAATGAGCAAAATGACAATAATAACTTTTTAAAAGTATAACGAGAAATATCTAAAAAATTTACTTTATACACTCCCATGTCAAAAAGGGAAAATGGGACTAGTAGAAGTTAAATGTCTAATTCCGGCAAAAGACATGAATGCGGAAGATGCGGTTAAAAAAAAATTAATATTTGAAATACAATGCAAAAAATAACACTTTTGTCATAGATAAGAATCATGACTATTTTTTCCAAATTCAGGGACAACTAAACGTTGCAGAAGCAGAAGTCTGCTTATTTGCTGTTTGGACTGGAGTGAATCATTCGTTAAAAATAGAATATATAAAAAAGTATGTAACGTTTAGGCAAAATAAAATGATGGACCATTATCAAGATTTTACATAAATTGCCTACTGTCAGAATTGATTGATTCGAGACTTCAGCATTCGATGCCCATCAAGGACCCATCCTATATCATTCAAGCGATTGAAAAAAAAGAGATAAATCCAGTGCAACCGATAAAGCATCAGAATGCTAGCAAAAGATTTATTAGGTTTATCAATATAAATCTATATATTATACATAATATAATAAATCTGTAGAAGACGCGAAGACTGACATCCGCGCGGACGGAGTCGCGGGCGGAAGCTAGTCAGAAATAATTATCTTTTGTTTTCATTTGCGTATTTTTCTATTTTATAATTTTTTAACACAAACATTACATTTTTTTATTATAATATGTATACAAAATTTGTTTATCCGTTTTATTAGTTAAACTCAACAACTTTCACTAAGAAACTTAGGTCGAAAAAAATGTATAGAGTTATGCATTTTGTATGGAAAGCTTATTTTTTTTTATATTTCGTCCAAATTTCTTTGTAAAAGTTGATCAGTTATATAAACATGAAGTTGAAGATATCAATAGAAAGTATTTGCAAATTTTGTGTACTGATAAAAAAAAATCACCCGGTGTAATTTTCACGAAAATCGTTTCAAATTGTCATTTTTGGTACTTATTACGAATATGAAATTATGCATACGAATGATTTAATTTTTAAAAATTAAGTGGAGCAACTTTCCCTTAGTACATTTGTATTATTTACATATAGGATGACAGGATGCATTTGTTTGCACTACTAGACCAAGCCCTTAAAGATGTTGAATATTTAAGGTTGAGTGTAAACATGCTTGCGGCCAAATTTTGACTGGCAACCTAGTCGATATATATTCTCCTAATTATAAATATACATAAAAATTCGGTTTTCAGCAAAAAACCGATGAACGCACTGATCCTGCGGTGGGATCTTAGACTATATAGGATAGGTTTTATCCAGGAAATAAATAAAAAATTAAATAAATAAATATTATAGGACATTATTACACAAATCGACCTAGTCCCACAGTAATCTCAATTAAGGCTTGTGTTGTGGGTACTATTTAATAAATACATATATAGATAATAACACCCAGACCCAAGAACAAATAAATGAGTTCATCACACAAATATTTGCCCTGACCGGGGATCGAACCCGGGACCGTCGGCTCAGTAGGCAGTTACTTTACCACTGCGCCAACCGCGTCGTCAAAAAGTCGTCGTCAAATCCCACGGGAACGGGAACTATGCGGGTTTTTCTTTGAAAACGCGGGCGAAGCCGCAGGCGGAAAGCTAGTAAACGAATAAACTTTAACTATTAGCCACTATTTAACACACAGCCTAGGCACTTAATAAACCGCCATCTACTCACCCTTGTGCGTTTTGATGTGTTGCCGCAATGCCTTGATACTTGGCTGCTTTTCTTGACAGATCCGACATTCGTAGTGATATTCTACCGACTAAAAAATATATTTATTATTTATTTATAATTAATTAAATTATAAAAAATATATATTTTATTTAACATATACAGAAGAGTAAAAAAAAGCAAAAACAAAGAGATAAACATATTATAAGATGTTAAATAGGCAGCCTTATCGCTTATAAGCGATCTCTGCCAGGCAAGCTTTGCTAGGACTTGTCTTATCTATACTTATTTACTTAATATTATAAAGCTGAAGAGTTTGTTTGTTTGAACGCGCTAATCTCAGGAACTACTGGTCCGATTTGAAAAATTCTTTCTGTGTTAGATATCGAGGAAGGCTATAAGCTATATATCATCACGCTAAGACCAACAGGAGCAGCAGAGCACAGCTAATGAATTATAATTAGACATTGTATAAAACAAAGTCGCTTCGCCGTCTGTATAAATAAAATCTTTATTTGAATTCATACATTAATTTGTCACATTGGATTGAGGTTGAGGCCGGCCGGACAGGTGTGTCTGTATTTATTTATTTCTGATTCGTCGATTTACTGATAACTGATTGATTGATTTATTGATAACTGATTTACTGATTGATTGATTGACTGCCTGACTGACTGACTGACTGAACAAAAATTAATATATTATCTATCTCCATCTCACTCACCTGTGCGAGTGCCCGCGAGATGGCGCGCTTGTGCTCGCGCACGTCTTTGTCTGTGTGCGAGCGAATGTGCGATAATAGGTTGTACACACTCACACATGTGCGTGCGCATATATCGCACTTTATGGTCGCTGGAAGAGACATAATAAATAGTATAAGTATGTTTAATATTTTGAAGCATTTTTTTTATTCGATAGATCAATTTGAAAAGGTTTTAGTAAATACAGTAAAAGCTTTATATTTTCGAGTGATAGGATCCGTAAATGTGCCGCAAATAGAGAAACCGTGAATATATAGAATGGTAATTTGTATGTGGTTATAGGGGACAAAATAGTAAAGCAAATACATAAAGAAATCATTTTAATTGAAGTTCTTGACCATACATATTGATTAATTTACATTTAATTAGGTATTACATTCAGGTTTAGACTCGGTTTTCTAGTCGACATTATAAATTAGGAAGACTGTAAGCCGCGTCCGTAAGTCGCGTCCGATAGTTTGTTTCACCTTTAAGATACATATTATGTATGTACTATGTACCTATGTACCGATTCGATCCAAGAATTTTAGACCGCGAATATAGGAATTAGGTTGCAATTTTTCAGTCCGAGAATAGTGAAAACGCGAATAAGGGAAGCGTGAATAAGGAGCTTTAACTGTATTTGAAATTTTCTACAAAGCAGGCAAGCCCATGCATGGAAAGCTATATATAAAAACAAATAAATAAATAAATTCTTTATTTGAATTCATACATTAATATGTTACAATAGATTGGGGTTCAGGCCCCCAAAGTTGCTTTCCATCTTCTGTATGCTAAGCGCAATACACATTGAGCCCGCCGGGCCGCCGACATATTATGTCGGCAACTTTTTGTCGGCGGTCTAGTTGGCGGCTTCACTTATTACAAGTCGGAAAATTTGGTCGGCGGCATGTCGGCGGCTTGAGATGAGAAATTTATTTGGCAGTCAGTGATTGCCGTGTGTCGATAAAGGTTTTGTGGTTGTGTCATATAATTTTGGTGGTGTATCTTCGATAATTCAGTAAATAGAAATAATCTTAAAAATGGACGATGGCAGTGATGTCGTAAAAAATACAAGCACGTCACTACAGGTCGAGCGTCGCCGGGCAACTGAGCGCAGGCGTACCCAAGCCGCCAACATGTCGGCGGGTAACACGCGCGGGCGCATGTTGCCGACATGATTCTTTTCATACAGGCCGCCGGGTTGTGTCGCCGGGTTTTGTCGGCGGCCCGGCGGGCTCAATGTGTATTGCGCTTAAACATTTTTATAAATTATAACTATGCAACAGATTTAATGCTGTTTTATATTAGAGACAGAGTGGTTGTGGTGGTGGAGTTTAGTATATAATTTGTTAAGTTTTAGAAGAATCGCGCAAAGCCATAGGCAGAAAGCTACTATAAGTATAAACTGTAATGAATGAATGAAAAAATTTTTATTATACACCATATATTATGATACATTTTATAAATCACTACATAGTATAAAACAAAGTCGCTTTCTCTGTCCCTATGTCCCTTTGTATGCTTAAATCTTTAAAACTATGCAACGGATTTTGATGCGGTTTTTTTTAATAGATAGAGTGATTCAAGAGGAAGGTTTAAGTATATAATTTATTAGGTTTTAGACAAAGCGGGCGAAGCCGCGGGCGGTTAGCTAGTTAAACAATCCATACTAATATTATAAATGCGAAAGTAACTCTGTCTGTCTGTCTGTCTGTTACTCAATCACGCCTAAACTACTGAACCAATTTTCATGAAATTTGGTATGGAGATATTTTGATACCCGAGAAAGGACATAGGCTACTTTTTATCCCGGAAATCCCACGGGAACGGGAACTATGCGGGTTTTTCTTTGACTGCGCGGGCGAAGCCGCGGGCGGAAACCTAGTAAATTAATAAATGTACAGTAGGCGGCCTTATCGCTGGCAGCGATCTACCAGGCAACCCAAAAAAGACTATACTCACATGTGTTATTCTTCCGCACCCCTCGCCAAGATGTCTGATAGCAGGGCGCACACATTTTGCACACAACCACTTCGCGAAGGTATTTCTTGGCTTCATCATCATCAGTATTTTCACTGTAATATTAAAAAATTTAATAATTAAATGTTGATTTGGGCTGAATGCAGACACTACCTTTAAATACAGTAACATTAGCCATTATAGTTATATATTTTATAAGATTTATAAGCTCAAACTCAAACATTTATTTATTCAATTAGACTTCTTCCAGAAGCACTTTTGAATCGTCATTACATTCTTTAAGGGCACAAGAATAAGATATAAGCATTTAATTTGTATAACATAAATCTGTTTTATTTGCCAAGTTATTTCCTGAAAATGCCTATGAAAAAAATGATCCAGTAATTTTGGAGCCTATTCAATACAATCAAACAATATTTTCTTTTCAATAATAATAAGTTATAGTACTTAAGTATAGCATAGATAGATATCTATTAAATTCTCATTAATCCATCAGGCCCCAGAATCACAGACACAATAGAAAATCTATTGTGTCGCGGTCGGATCTGGCCGTTCGGGGCTCAATGGGTTAAAAATATGAATTTTTAATGAGACTTCAATAGATTGAAAACAAGCAATTATATTCACATACGCATTTGCATTGCAATGTTTAATATTAGATATTCATTGCATTACTAGTAAAAACTACCAGACTAAGAGCTAGCGCGCAACTATTTTGTCTCTCCCACCCATGGGCTAGTATGAAAGTGCGCGCACGTAGCGACGCAACTCCCCATACAATTGATGGGAGAGACAAAATAGTTGCGGAGACAAAGTTGCTCGTGCGCGCTAGCTCTAAAGCATGATTCACACTACACCAAATTGCAATGCCTAAGTCAAGCATGTGATACATGCTCATCATACAAAAAGTATACAATAATGTTTAAGCGGGCTCCAGATGGGGTAGCCTGGTCATAATAAGGTATATGGAGTTTCTTGCCGGTTCTATGGAGAAGAACTTTCCGAATCGGTGGTAAATCTATACTATAATACTAATATTATAAAGCTGAAGAGTTTGTTTGTTTGAACGCACTAATCTCGGGAACTACTGGTCCGATTTGAAAAATTCTTTCGGTGTTAGATAGCCCATTTATCGAGGAAGGCTATAGGCTATATATCATCACGCTACGACCAACAGGAGCGAAGCCACGGGGGTGAGACCGCGCGGAGCAGTTTGTGTTAAAAATATAATGTTTCAAAAGTGCTTCTTGAAGTCTAATTGAATAAATAAATGTTTGAGTTTGAGTTTGTAGCAAAAATCATTCTTAAAAAGGACTGCAATTCTATTACCAGAAAACAACTTACTTCGTCTCGAACATTTTATACGAGCTAGACAATGCCTGTTTAGGTTTATACACAATTAGCATTTCTTCGTCTTTATTAAATTCCTTTGTCAATATAACTTCCTCTTTGTTATAAACTGGTCTGTTTTTCTTATTGCCCAGAACTACAGAATGCAGGAATTTCTTCTCTCTATATCTGGGGAGCACTGATTGTATGATTTCCGATTTCTTTATGCCTTTCTTGTCTTGTATTGTTATTTTACCCCACATTGTTGTTTCCACTTTCTCTGCAAATTAAAAAAAATAAATTGATCTAATGATTACTGAAATTAATATTCATCTTTAAGTGTATTTTCAAGGTTTTACTAATTTACAATATCACAGAATTGCAATTTCTGCTTGAAATAATCATATTTTCATTTATCAAACAATTTAATATTTATCTATGTGTTTCAGTTGAAGTAAGAATATAAAATTTTCATATTCGTAGAGAAGACAAAACATATCAAGTCATCAGAATACATCAATACGAATTTTTTTATTAACAAATTTGTACAGAAAATGAATTGAATTGTAAATTCGCCAGAAGAGAATTACCTGTTTGTTTATTCATCAAGTTTCGTAACACAACAGTCCGTGAGGAAGACACACTCTCCTCTAGATTCATCCGTAATGGAACATCATGGCATTTGTAATTTTTCAAACACAAATTATTCCAATTTCGCAATTTTTTCCTATCACTATCATCTTTTATCAATGCACGCACCGGTAAGCACAATGGATCATCGTAATCGGGAATTCGAATATCAAGCTGCCTCCGAATCTTCAAATCGAATTTCGAACTATTTTTATCCTTAACTTTAGGCTCTGATTTCGGCGTTTTCAAAGTTACGTTTTGGCGGGAAACATTTGCATTTTTCCGTTTGCGACCTCTTGGGCGAAACTCATCAGTTGGATCGTAATCTGAATCTTCTTCATCTTTCCTCTTCCTTCGCCGTATCGGTCTCTCTGTTTCCACTTTTACGATCGGTCTTTCGACGAGCAAAGGAGTTTGTTCTTCTTTTACTTCTATTAAAAGTGCCTCATCGCTTGGAGTTTCGACGGTTTGCACACATTGTTGAACAATGTCAGCATCCTCATCTAAAAATTCTATTTCGCAGTCCATATCCTCAGACATGATGTTCTATATTCAATACAAATAGTTCGAATTTGTAAACACTGTGCAGGCAGCAAAATTAGGTTATGAAAGTAGATGATGTTTCAAAATTTGGTTATAATAATACCTTATTATATTTTTTTTAGTAAAACACTAATTGATTTATGAAAATTTCTCTTTTCTCTATTGTTATTTTGTATTTTATAAACGCGCACGGCGCAAATCTGAATTCTGAAATCAGAATTTGTTAATTGTTTGGCTTATATGGCTAATGGCTTTGACGTATAGACCACAGACTAATAGTACCACGTACCGGTACGACACAGAATTCCTCTATGAACACAGACTATACCACACATTACACAAAGACGTTATTACTAGAGTGTTCACAAAAAACGAATCTATAACAAGAGCGTTTTTGTGGTTTTCCACTTGTTCGTTCTAATTAGGTGACCATGATTTAATAAAATAAGTGACAGATTGTTTGAAAAGCGATCAAGTTAATGTCCATTACCTATAATAATTATATTGATGTAATGCTATATTTTAATACAGTTTTTATCGTAATGTAGCCTTATCTCTTACGTGATAGTGTTACGCGTTTTAGTGTTAGTCTTAAACATGTCTTAAATATGTGTTAAAAAAATACCTTATTCGAGAGATAGTGCAAACAAAATTCATAGTCACCCTATCTACCATTTCTATTTTCTACAAACATCAATGATTGGTTGAGTTGTCAAAACGTAAGACGAGGACCATTTACCGTTGGGAAATCTCTCTTTCCAGTGTATTACTTTCCCCTATGAATCTCTCGCTCGGACCGTTTTTGGTAAGCGTCCGCTGTTAAGGAAAAAGCAACCCGAGGAAATATTAATAGACCACAGGCCCATGTTGAAAAAATTATGGGTCATTTGACCCACCACCTCACCTATCTAGAACGATATAAGAGCATAAAATAATAAGATTCAGCACTATGACGACACTCGTCAGCTGTCCACCTGAGTGCGGATGAGAATTCGAAAGTTCAGGTAGAGATTTTCTCCCCTTGTCTCCATGATTTTTGTACGGCGTTGCGGAATAATGGCTTAAAAGCAGTATAGAAATAGTATGACACAGATGCCGTACAAAATCAAATGACCAAATTTACCCCGGCAACTGTCGAAAAATAAAAATAAATTCCGACTTTGTGGACCACCATTTTTGTACGGCATCTGTGTCATACTATTTCTATACTGCTTTTATGCCATTATTCCGCAACGCCGTACAAAAATCATGGAGACAAGGGGAGAAAATCTCTACCTGAACTTTCGAATTCTCATCCGCACTCAGGTGGACAGCTTACGAGTGTCGTCATAGTGCTGAATCTTATTATTTTATGCTCTTATATCGTTCTAGATAGGTCAGGTGGTGGGTCAAATGACCCATAATTTTTTCAACACGGGCCTGTAGTCTATAATAGTAATAGATCATATTTCATCAAAACAAATATTTTTTGGTACACACGCAGCTCTTACTTCTTTGCTACAGACATGAGAGTAAATAAAGACTTAGGTACATAGACTTATTCATTTTAAAACAGTCAATAAAGCTTCGTTCATAATTCAAATTAAGGCAGCTCTCGGAGCAATTAACAAGCCTGGAGAAGTAACAATTAATTGAACGTTTCTTATAATATAGTGGCTCTCTTTTATTCAATACCCTAATTAATGCGATAGAAAGAGACAACACACTGTTATCGGCTTGGCATTCAAATCCACATGTAGCCACTTTTTGTTCTAAAAAGGTAGTGCTTGCCACTTTATCGAATACTAAAATATCGATAAATAAAAAATTTAAGTTATAAAATTGCTTGAAGATAATTTAGGATTCTTTTAATTTTGAATTATGGATAGGTAATTCCAAATTTTAAGATTCGTTTAATTTGGAATTATTCATTTACGATGCGTATTGACTGCCTTGCATTGTATGGTAGTGGTATTTATAAAAAAATATTATTAGGTATTTCGGTTTAGGTTGTTTTTTATGGTTTCGTAAAAAGGTGCGTATTTTTTCCTGTTTTCATAGATTCATTCATAGAATTATACGGTACCCTTCGTGCGCGATTCTGACTTCCACCTGGTTGATCTTTTTACAAATCAATAATCGTATCCTACTAATATTATAAAAGCACACCCCGGACACTCCATACAAAATGATCGTTTTGACAGTCACACTATAGAGACTGCAAATGTGTGTGTTAACGCTTTATGGTTGGCACATTTGTGACTAGCGTAAAAAAAAATTCGCGTTTTTCTGATGAAATACATCCGTAAACAGCACAATAACTAACCATTTTCTACGAAAAACGATAATCACAAATCCAAAATAATAAATTACTTTAAGTCAATTTGATTAATGTTGTCAATCTTCGTTGCGTATCGTCCTTGCAGAAAAATATGGCCCATTTTATGTCTGATCGCGCGGGGGTGAGGTAAGTTTAATTTTGGCGGGAGGCGGAGAGTGTCCGTTCTGTAGCGTTTAGCTACTATTAAGTATTCTGTGATAAAAGCAAAAATATATAAGAATGGACATTTGATATTCTTTCACGAAAAAACTACTGAATGAGTTTTATAGAACTTTACAATTATACATATTATAGATTAAACATCAGAATAAAATATAGGCTACAATTTACCACGGGATAATAACTCATTCCCACAGGAAAAAATTGGTAAAAGTTTAAAATAAATTGCTTCAAATAAAACAAATAAAATTTTAAAAAAAATTTTACAACATTTTATTTCGATACTTATTAACAAATTACAATATTTATTATTTAAAATAGATGCCACCTTACACTTGTGGCACAGCATCTCTGCAAAGCACTTTACTTTACTTCCCGTCTGATTCGAAATGATTTGAACAAGGCCGAGAATGTTTTGAAGGCTTCCAATTTTCCCTGTGCTATAGCTTTAACCCAAACATCTTTTAATTTTTCTCAAGCCAGAAACCTGCAAATAACAATAAAATCCATACTTAAATACCTTTTTTTCTCCTCACCTAAAGCAGTCATTATCAATGAAGTACTTCATACCTACTCAAGTATCGATAATTGCACAACACTATGGAAGTTATATTTTGCATTTTTTCTAAAAACTAAGCTGTTTATGATTTCATTTCAATGATTACGGTTAGATAAAACATAGATGATTATGAAAATAACGTGGTAAAACTGTACATTATAGGGCGTGGAATTTGGGGGTAGTGGGGGGTGGAGAGAGGGGGGGTGGGTACTAGGAACTTCCCCTGTAAAGGGGGGGGCGCGAAAATTAATAGTTTTCGAGATATTTACAAATTAAGTTTTGGTCCGCCTAAAGCAAAGGGGGCGCAAAGTAAGGACTTAGAAAATTTTTGATCTAAAGTGAAAATTGTATAGGTATCATAAAATACATAATTTTTATTCAAAACGCTAAAATAAGCATGTTTTATAAAAAAAACTTTTTCTCCAAAATAAAAAATGGCCGAGATATTCGCCCTCAAAGATTGATGATAAAACCTAACCTAACCCTTTCCCTATCTCCTCATGTCTTTTTTATATTGTCTCAGACACTGCCTTAGCTCCGGCGCTACGGGAAGTGCAGCCCTTCCGCCCTTGCGTGACAAAGCACGGTCGCCCGTACTCCACTTCGCAGCTTCAGCTTATTGGTCGCCTTCGGCGACCAGCCTCAGCCGCTCCGCTCCGCACGGCTCCCGAGCTTTGTCACGGTGGGCGAGGGCTGCTCTCCCTCCGCGCCTCCGGCTTTTTACATACACTCTAGGGGTAGGGCAGACAAGACCACGTGGAATTCGGGGTTGACAGCTTCGGTTCTGTGGCAAGTCTTATGATAATGCAATGCTTATTTTAGCGTAACGTTTTTTAGCTAGATTCGGACTTTCGCAGCTTAATATTGAATACATAATATTCCATCATTGAAAAAATTTACATTTTACAATCCGTCATGTATCTTGGTAATTATCAAGTTTAGAGAAAAGTTGCCCCAACAAAACATGCTTTTATTAGCGTAATCTTTACGATAAAACAATAATAAATAGGTGTTATAATGATACCAACTCCATCAAAAATTTTCTAAGTCCTGCGCCCCCTTTGCTTTAGGTATTTTTTTCCAGTTCCACATTGATCTGAAGCAATTAATATTAATTATTACTTTACAATAATAGTTTTCAATACTAGTAATATTGCATTAGCTCTTTGATTTGAAATATGACAGATTTAATGTAATAGACATTAGTATGACCTGTAGTTTTTTTTTTGTTTGAGTGGGAATCGCCCTAAATTCGCTTCTGGCACTCGCCGGCCGCTGCCGCGGCACGCTCGCTTCGCTCGCTCGGCTCGTGCGGCAGTTCAAATGTTAACCTAACACGCTCGTCGCTTCGCTCCTCGCTACCTATTTGTATGCTAAAAGTAAAAGTTTAATAGTTTTGTACAGTTTTAGGGCTTAACAGGAGTACGCACGAAACGATCTCGACTGAAAGGCAGCAAACGAACGGTAACTGAAAATGACGTCGTTATTGTTTTGTTCCACGGTACAAAGCGTACAATTAATATTGGACAGCGCTAGTCGTCCGCTAATCGGATGAATAAAATAAATTAGTCGTCCGATTACCGGATGAATAAAAT
>CAJQZN010038274.1:13917-39968 GCA_907164685.1 Colias eurytheme | reverse complement strand
GCCGCGGGCGGAAATCTAGTAGATAATATTACAGTCCCTAAACGCTAATGAAAGCATGAAATGCGTTAACATGCATGTCCTCATAATGCATGAGTGACCAAATAAAATAAAATCATGCATATTTAATCTTCTTCTTATATATAAAAATGAATCGCAAAATGTGTTGGTAAGCGCATAACTCGAGAACGGCTGAACCGATTTCGATAATTCTTTTTTTATTATATTCCTTGAAGTACGAGGATGGTTCTTATGTAGAAAACGTAAATATTATGTACCACGGGTGAAGCCGGGGCGGACCGCTAGTATTGTATACAGTTCGCGCCATTTCAGTATAGTGCGTGTACACAAAGCTTTTATTACACACAGGTATTATACGATAATATTAAAATGTCACGTAAACTGTCAAAATATACGGGCAATTAGAATACGTTTTTAAAATGGTAGTTTTATACATTATTCGACGAATAAGTTTTATGGTTTTATCCAATAAAACTTATTCTTCGAATAATGTTGCATTATAAATCGGCCCTTAAACGAACATGTAGTTTGCATGTCATTCATTTCATGCATGGCGTAAACATCCAAAAAGCATTTATTTCACAAAAAAGTACCTATACTTTTTTATTATTTGCAATTTGTGGGGTAGGTTCGCGCCGTACGAATCGTGTAAACCGCTAAGTAGACGCAAGTTGCAGACTTTGCCGTGCCATGAAATTTGAATCTTTGTAAAAAGACATGCATAGATAAGTACAGTTTATCTTTTCACCAAATTCAAAGGATGTTTGTTTAACTTATTTGTTTTAACAATGAAAACATGTGTTGTAATTTTAAAAATTCAGTATTATGTAGTAACTAGCTTTCCGCCTGCGGCTTCACCCGCTTTATCTAAAACATAATAAATTATATACTAAAATCTTCCTCTTGAATCACTCTATCTATTAAAAAAAACCGCATCAAAATCCGTTGCGTAGTTTTAAAGATTTAAGCATACATAGGGACATAGGGACAGAGAAAGCGACTTTGTTTTATACATACTATGTAGTGATAACGTGGAGCTGATATTGATTTAAGTACATGCCCTATTTTGGCTAATGTGTTCATTCCTAAAGTAAATATTGTCAAAATAATCGGACCAGTAGTTCCTGAGATTAGCGCGACAAACAAACAAACACTCTTCAGCTTTATAATATTATTATAGGTGAAATTTAGCTCATACTTAGGACATAATTTATACATATCTTTGACATTATTTGACGTACATTCATATTATGTATTTGTATGTATTTATTTTTGTCACTTTAACTGATAGATAAGTTTATTTAGATTTGAAAACATAACGAGCAGTGTGAACAACTGAACACGTAATTAATCTTTGAAAATTCTGTACCCCTAGATATTTGGCGACGAGAATTTTGTTTTAATTATATGTATCATTAAATGTTTTCTTTTAACCACGCTTATTAAATATTAATTCTTCACCTGTATGTTTATATTATGTAACCTAGTCATTTCAACTCGATTTTGACGAAGTTATAAGTGATATTGGGTGTCCTAGCAGGGGTCGTATTATGACCCCTTATTTCCAGACAGTTTACGCCCTGAATTGAACTGATTGGAAAATTCATATTATGCTCGCAATAAGCAGCCATGGTTAAATGGTATAATAGGAATTTGCTAGTCAGTTCACTTATGGCGTAAATTGTCTGGAAATAAGAGGTCATAATACGGCCCCAGAACGTTTTACACAACTTTGTAATAATAGTAGTAGTAAGTAATACAGTTTTTATTAAAGTGAAACTTTTATTACATCGTCTCAAACTTTTTGGTCTGTGTAGCGCATGTCGCGTGTATCGCGGCTGCCGAGTAGGTATACCTACTCGGCAGCCGACCGTCACGCGACATGCGCTACACAAAGCAGTGTTCGGAACCGTTCGAACAGTTTCACTTTTACCGTGGTTTCATAAAACCACACAACATTTTTTATTCCTTACGTTGAGGCAAGGGTAACGGTAAATTTGCTATAAGGTAGCTACGGTTCACTGACTTGTCTAACGTCTTGTATGGAATGGTTGAAAGATTGAGCATTTTAAATTTTAATGGATTTAGACGATTTTTTATTCAAATGTTTGGATTTATTTTACAGCGGAGCTTTCAAGCATCTATATGGAACATCATTTTTAGTGTTACCTTTAAAGGCACGCTGTGGTACTTTTTATACAAATTATAATAACTAATTTATTGCATAAAGTATGCAGCCTTCATTTCAAAAACTACAATGCACTGTTGAGATTACTTACACAATAATACCGCTTACCGTCTGTCCTGTAAATTTTTAGCCATCTTTAAGAATCTCTCTCTGCTTACCAGCAGAATAAAGTTTTTAATAAATAAATGCATCCACCACACAAAGAGAATCGAGACCGTTTCCAAAAACTATATAAGTAAACGATAACGTCTATCAATAAAATAATACAAATTATCTTTGTTCACAGAGCGAAAAGTGGCTAGCCTACGAGATGCTAAAAGAGGAGATCCTAGAGAAGATTCGCAAGATCGAAGAGGAAAGGCACACGGTGGACCTCTGGTCGTGTGGGGCAGAGTGGGGCAGGAAACGGAGGAAGAGGCAAGTAACCGTCTCCCCTCCTTATGTGGTGTACATGCTACCTGACGCAGACATCATGGAGGACTGGCGACTTGTCAGGAAACTATTGGAACGGGCTGATTAGTTAAGATTTTGTGTAAAATGTTGTTTTATTTTGAGAGGTTGTGTGGTTGTTTTTTCGTAACTTATAAATAATTTGGAAATAAAAAATAAATAATTATTTGTGTATGAGGTTGTTTTATTTTCTACCTTTATAGTAATAATGGGTTAGCCGTTAAAAGATAGGATTGTGCTAAGACAAAAATAACTATTAGGTAATTAGGCTTTAGTAAGATAGATTCAAAATATAGGGTCGAAGTTAGGGTAAAATTCTGTACACAAAGTTAATCGATTTAATCATTTTTGATATGTCTTTGAAACATACATACATATACTTACTTTCGATTATACAATCTTATGAGTAGATAAGTTATTAATTTCAAAAATATTTTAATATCTACCAATTTAATCGAAAAATCATTTAAATGCTTATAAAAATTTGAAAGAATAGAAAAATTCGATGATGAGGCGGAATTCTAACCTGCGCTTTTCACCTGACCACTCACCACTCTGCTTCTCATGATCCCTGCTATATTTCGCTTAGCTCATCTATCAGTTTAAATAAATAAATAAATATTTCAGGACAATTTTCACACACGATCACGCACGCACGATCTGATCCCATACTAAGCTTTCGCTTGTCTTATAGAAACCAGATGGCTGATAAACATACATATATAATTTTAAATAAATACTTATATAGACAATTAACACTCAGACAGAGCAAACATCTATGTTCATCAAACAAATATTTGTCCCGGGTGGGAATCGAACCCACGACCTCTGGCTTTGAAGGCAGGGCCACTACCAACCAAGCCAACCGGTCAGTCAATAAAACAAAATAGTGTATGAAAATATACATAGAAAGCGGTTTCACTTGCCCTGAGAATAAAAAACTAGATGATATAATAATTAGATTTAAACTAGGCAGAAGAACCAGCGCCGCTCCAAGATGCAACTGAAGGATTTAGAAAAAGTAAGTATGGTAAATCGAACCAGTTTTTACTTTATTATATTTTTGCTCAACTACTTACCTATTTATAAAACATACATAATATCATACATAGAATCATAATTAGGTAACGTAAAATCCTATGCAGTTACCTAATAAGCTGCGTAACTACATGACCACTGAAAAGTTACAATTCTTGAGTGACTTATGCAATATTTAATTTTAATTTTATCTCGGATCAAGCCGGGAAATAGGAGCTAGTTTATAGTTATATTATAATGTTTTGAGATATCCCTGTCCTAAATACAAATAATATAACGCGAAACATGACTTCCTTTAACATTTATCATTCTTCACATTATAAAAATAGAAAAGTACGACCTACGTCAAAAGAACATTAGCCATTTGTGAATAAAAATAAAGTAAAAATACGATTCATGACGCAAAACTTGAAACGCTAACGTTATAAGCATATTATAATGTTTGAATGCAGAGAATACGTCATGAATTACGTAAGTATAAGGCTTGCTCAACGCCCATTCAACTGAAAATATATTTTATAAAATTAGCAGTCCATTTTAGATTAAAATTGAGCATTATGAAAGAACGAATAGTGTTAGGTATATTAAGGTGTTATTCTTGGATGGAAGGATAAGTTCTAATGTTAGCATAGATAAAATAGGATTCGGTAAAACCTTAGAGCTATAAATATTTTTTTAAGAAGCTTAGATATGTAGGTAGTTGAATTCTGATCACTGTGTTTATTTAATGATTGTTGACTTTACGAATAAATTTAAATACAGTTTATCTTTGAACTTTTGATGTCGATGCTACTTTTTATTATTACTTAGGGAAATAAAACTGAGATTGTGGTAAAAAAAATCAATTTTCATTTCTCATGTCTTGTCTCAAATAAAATTTTCCAAATAATACTTTGGGTAAATTAGGTTTTATTTTTAATTTTAATAGTATATTAACAACTAACACTTATTACCTATAGTTCTCTTGAGATAAGATTGAAGAATGAATTCTTGTTGGAATCCGTGGAAAGAAGTATTATCTCAGAATTTTTTTTTCTTTGATAAATAGGGCACGTAGGTATTTGTTTAGAAGGTTTTCCTCGTTTTTACAGTGATTACAATTAAAATTTGTATGCCAATTATTTGTATGCCAATTGTTGGCGAATTGTGCGGACGTGAAATTTATTATAACTTTGCTTTGTAACCACAATTCATACAAATAAATCATTTCATTTCATTTCATTTCAAAAAATAACAACTTTAACAATTTGGCAATAGGTATCTATTCGGACTAATTAATTAATTTCTCGAGAATGAAAATCGATCAATGAAACAAATTCGAATTTCATCTTCCTACAATTATAGGACTTATATTATAAATCACTAAATAGTATAAAACAAAGTCGCCTTTCCTGTCCCTATGTCCCTATGTATGCTTAAAAAACTACGCAACGGATTTTGATGCGGTTCTTTTAAATAGATAGAGTTCAAGAGGAAGGTTTTAGTATAATTTATTATGTTTTAGATAAAGCGGGCGAAGCCGCGGGCGGTATGCTAGTAGATATTATAAAGGAGCCCTACTTTTATATAAATTAGAACAAACTGAACGGTAAAGCGACCTCAATCCCACCGATTGAATATTAAAGTTTATACAACATTTTCAATACATTTAATTCTATTGACGACGATATTTACAGTGAAAAAGTTTGTTTCAGATTCTTGGAAATAGGTTTTATACGGTCTACATAAATTTACTTACTTAATAAAATATACTTAGTGTCAACTATGATACTAAATTTCATACAAATTCATTTAGCTATTTAGCTCAGAAAAGCTGATTAAATATTTATTTGTAAAAATATATAGGTAGTTAAATGTGTAGTTAGGTACGACTTTTTACTAATATTCAATGCCCTTGCCTTGTAGTTCGTAGAATATTTCCTGGGCGACTATAGTATCATTTATCTACTGGTTATATCCTTGGGGAGATCCCGTTCTATAAAAAGCAGGAGGTCGTTTTATATAAAACTAGCAGTCCGCCCCGGCTTCGCCCGTGGTACATATTTACGTTTTCTCTACATAAGAACCATCCTCGTACTTCAAGGAATATAATAAAAAAAAATTATCGAAATCGGTTCAACCGTTCTCGAGTTATGCGCTTACCAACACATTTTGCGATTCATTTTTATATATAAAGAAGATATAATAAGATCTATGTACTTATACAAAAGATTCAATGCAATGTGTAAAATAGATTTAATAATTACTATGGAACTACGACTAATGGTTAAAAAGTAAAACCAACGCCAAGCGTAATAATATACGCAAGACCGCTGACCGCTCTATGCAGTTTCGACACAAGTGTAAAACATCATGAAGAAAGAAAGAAAGTAGAAACCATTTATTCAAACACACAACAATAGAATTGTAAATTATAAATAAAAATATTAATTTATGTGTGGTTGCGTGCGCTAAAAAAGGAAGCCACTGAGGATACCTGAGGCATATACCTCAGCACTGATTTTCAGTGACCCCTTACGACATCTAGATTGTCAGCTGCTTTACTGGATAATAATCAATAAGGCTCCGAACAAACATACTTACTTTTTATTATGTTGTAATTCTGAAATATATGTTTTAGCAATTTTTTCTTTATCTGAGCTATAAGACATTGCTTTTAACCAAATTTCAAGACTCTGTGTTCATGAGAAGCACAATGTAGGTTTCAATTCCCTTGCGAATGTCGAAATTTGTAATAGTTTGTAGGCTTCTTTTGATTGCGCTGGCTTATAAGTTTGATTTTATTATACCTTAAAGATATTATAGACCTGACTTTTTGATGTGAATATCAATTTTATACATGTACCTAAGCGTTCATGAGTAAAAGGGTTGTATGTTGTAAGTTTAAAATTATTAAAAATATTTTTTATTTATATAATGTAATTAAAAATTCATGTTTTTCGTAATAATTCCCATATCTGTGTTATAAGACGTTACTTTGTACCAAATTTCAAGGCTCTGTGTTCATGGAAAGTACCCTGTAGGTTTTGATTCTCTTGCGAATGTCGAAATTTGCGTATAGCATAAATGTCTCTCTATCTTTTGATTACGTTGGCTTATAAGTTTGATTTTTTCAAAGCTTGAAGGGACCGTAGATTTGAGTATTCGATATAAATTTCAGCTTGATGCCTCCTCGTGTTCCTGAGAAAAAGGGTCTTGACAGACAGACAGACAACAAAGTGAGATGAGACAAAGTGATTCCTTTTGAGGTTCGGAACGCTAAAAAGTAAACATATGTCTGTTTATCGATACATGAATCATGATATAATAAAATGTATTTATCTAAATTACAGTACTGATTAAAATCAATGTAGGTTATAAAACAATAAAGTTGATAAAGATAACAACAACAATAACATTATAACATCTATATACATATAATAAATCTGTAGAAGGGTCATTTCTGTACATTGAAAATATTGAAAAAATAAATAGCAGGGGGTGTTACGATCCACGATACCAAAGTACCAAACCCAAATATGTGATTTAAAAAAATTTTTGTCTGTCTGTCTGTCTGTATGTATGTGAAGACATCACGTGAAAACTACCGGTTCGATTTCGATGAAACTTGGTATAATTATACCTTATTATCCTGGGCGTAAAATAGAATACTTTTTATCCTGGAAAAATACGTAGAAAAAAAATTAATCTTAATTTTTCAGTTTTATCCATAGACGTTGTTCTGTAGAACCGCGAACACGTTGCGTATTATTACAGGCCTAGCCGTATTTGGGTCCAATAGATATTTATAAGATGTCATTGTCAGAGTTACTCAAAATGGAGAAATAAACCATCCACGCGAAGACCGACATCCGCGCGGACGGAGTCGCGGGCGGAAGCTAGTACATAATATAATTATGAATATTATTATTTAATATGATACGGTAGTTATGTAGATAGTAGCTAGTATTCAGTGGGAATTACCAACCATAAGATATAAAACACAGGTAAAACCACAACTAAGGCAACCTTGGGCAGCCTGGAAGAGATCGCTGATAAGCAATAAGGTTGCCTTATGTGCTATGAATGTTTTCCTTTTCTTTTAATATTATATGATTGAAAATTTTGTAATGGTACATAAAATTGTTAAATAAATAAATAATAAATGAAATTAGATTTAAATTTAGTCATAGACATAGATTAGTGTTTTTAGGTACTAAAACTAAAATACGATAAACAAAAATTTTTCAATTAGTTACAATACAAGTTAACATTATATAAATGATGCCAAAAAAATATGTAACACTGGTTTTTCAGTAACAACCGTTTAAGTAAATATTAAGACCTCATATTGTAGTCTGAAAACAACTACACAGCATATATACAGTGTGGAAATTTTCGATGGGCCCTGGAGGGAAAGTTCTTGAAATACTAGAGATAGAAAATTTTGCTAAAATGAAACATTCCTTTATTTTTGAAAAGAAATAGAATATAAGATTTTAGAAAATTCACTTGATTCGACTGGGAATCGAACTAACTAAAAATTAAAAATTGTTATTCCATTCTTCAAATCGACTCAAGAAATATTTTAATAAAAATTATTTTCTAGTAAAAATATTTACTTTTAGAAATAGAAGTAGCTTTCAGCTGTTCTTTTCGTAAAAAAAAACATAAGATATATACTTATACATAGATAACCCGCTAAAGACTTAGAAATATCTAGTAATTCGAATATTGTACGAGTTCGCGTGGGGTTTTTCAGGATAAAACACCATTTTCGGGTGTTAAATTATGATATTCTTAATAAGTAAATAGGTCGGTTCGGTGGTTAAACTAAGAACTGCAGTTTATTTAAACCGTGACATTTTCCTTTTTTAGTAGCTAGCTACTTAGAGAATTTTTATGTCGGTCATAGATAAGTTCTAAACGAAGAACGAGATCCTAATTTTAAGCGAACTTTATACATTATCCACTTTTTTCCTTAATTAACAAACGATTTAAATGGATAAAGAATTATTATTTACTAGCTTTCCGCCCGCGCAGTCAAAGAAGTTACCGTTCCCGTGGGATTTCCGGGATAAAACCTATCCTATGTCCTTTCTCGGGTATCAAAATATCTCTTTATCAAATTTCATGCAAATTGGTTCAGTAGTTAAGGCGTGATTGAGTAACAGACAGACAGACAGAGTTACTTTCGCATTTATAATACCTATTAGTATGGATTATTTTCCACTTTCACCATTATAAGATTCCATCTAAGTATATTATTTTAAACTTAAACGTTCAGTTTAAAATTTAAATATACGGTTGTAGTTATACTGTTATGCTCAATTCCTTATCAGAGGAATAATTAAAAGAATCCATAAAAAATTAAGCCTAATAAACTCGATGTTTTACTGAATACGACGATTTCTTTAAGACTTAGTTGTATTTAAATTTAAAGCAAAAAATATCCTCCCCGGCGGGGAATCGAACCCCGGTCTCCCGCGTGACAGGCGGGGATACTCACCACTATACTACCGAGGATATGGGTTAAGGGTTGAAAACAACTTCTGGTACAAAATATAACGTATGGAAATTTAAGTCCATGGAGCTGAATATTATGCATATCATAAGTTGATTATATACCTACTTTATCAGGAAGTTTTAAAACTTATAAGCACTTATAAGCAATACTTTTTATAAGATGCTAAGTTCAAAGTTCAAACACGAACTCAAAGTTTTTAATTAAATTAAACTTTTACAAAACCGTTCAAAAACTTTGTTATTTGTCAAGATGAATCATAGAAGAATACAGGAATTTATTATGCGTTTCACTTTGAAATCAGTGTTAACTGAAAAATAAATAAAATAATAATTGCAACAATTTAATTTCATATTAATAATCAAATTTTAACTTAAGCTAATTAAGTAGATTTTATTCTGAAATTTGTGTGTGTACAATAATCAAATATATTAAATTAAAAATATGGATCTCTTGGATTTTCCAGAAAAGTTTCGCACCAACATTATTCATTTTACTGTATTTTATTTATTAGGGCCGGCGCCCACTGCCGGCACGGCATGGCATGGCAGGGCAGAGGTTTTTATTACTAATGAAGTTATTTTGAATCTTATTTCAATCAGTTTAGAATTCAAGTTACTTTATTTCGATGCCACGATGCCGCGACGTGTCGCAGGATGCTGCAGCATGACGCGGCACGCCGCAGGATGCGGCGGCATGACGTGTCCTGCTGTTTCATTCCAAGGGATGCCGCGGCGCGCCATTGTATCCCACGAGGTGTATGCGTCACTTTGGGGTCGAGGAATTATGATTACTAGCTAGTTGAAATAAGGTAGAAACTTATTCAGCATTAGCGCGGAGCAAAACTGATGGATGCCAGAGTGGCTGGGCTTTTAGCAGGATGCCACGGCATGCCACTGAATGCCGTGCCATGCCGTGCCGTGCCGGCAGTGGGCACCGGCCCTTACCTTCTTATGTCATTGTTTTTCAAGCGTAGCGCATCATGAAACTACTTAAATCTTGCCTTTGAAAATCCTTCTAAGTACTATTAATACTTATAAAGCTGAAGATTTTGTTTGTTTGTCTGAACACGCTCATCTCAGAAAAAACTGGTAATAATGGAAAAAATATTTTACCTTGGGCTGTTCCCATTTACTCAGGAAGGCTGATGTAATGGCGTAGACGTGAGTGAACCTGCAGGGCACTGCTAGTTTGATATAATATGCTGATTTTATAAGTTATCCTTTTCAAATAATATTGTATGTTGTTTTGTTTCAGTTAAAAAGTAATTCATTGTCACTACATAGTAATGGTACCTACCTATGAACCAAAGTCGCTTTCTCTGTCCCTATGTCCATTTGTATGCTTTAATCTTTAAAACTAAACAACGTATTTTGATGCGGTTTTTTCAATAGAAAGAGTGATTCAAGAGGAAGATTTTAGTATACCTATAATTTATTAGGTCTTAGACAAAGCAAGCGAAGCCACGGGCGGAAAGCTAGTACTGAATATAACACTTTTTTCCAAGTATTCACTCATGTATTCATGTATTTAAGTGACATATCACACTAGCGGATTGCGAGCGGTTTCAAAGCGGAGCGGGTGCGCAACGAATACGTTGCGGGCGCGCAACGAACACGCCGCGGTTGCGCAGCGAATTCGTTTCGGACGCGTGGCAGATGCGCAACGTTTACGTCGCAGTCATGTACACTCATTAACAAAATGGAATCCGTGCTGGTTGTTACTTAAAACTTGTGATAGTATAATGATTATGAGATCATTATTTTTTACGAGTTTCATAACATGTTAATGTTTAGGGTATTTTTTTATCCATTAAATCTTGGTCGAAATGCAATCAGATAACTTAATTGCTCATAAAGAAAGTTCATTAGTGAAATAAATGTTAAAGCTCCTTAACTAAAACAGGTCTATCTTATTATTAGGTAAATAGGTAGCAGTGAGTAGAAAATTTTATCAAGCAACCAGCAACTCACTAGTCCTAGTAATTCAATTTTATAGCACCTTTTTTAACAACTCCAGTTGTTACTATTACATCTTTAGTTAAGTAAGTGCATTTCCACAGTACGGTTAAAAAATTGAGTGCTACAGAAACGATGGAAATATTGAATGGAAGTTAGGCAAGGCGGAAGAGCTGGCTTTTGTGCGAGAGTATACAAAATGGCGTCGACGCTTCTATTCGCAGCGAAATCGTTGCGCGTCCGCGACGTGTTCGCTGCGCATCCGCGGCGTGTTCGTTGCGCGCCCGCAACGTATTCGTTGCGCACCCGCTCCGCTTTGAAACCGCTCGCAATCCGCTAGTGTGATATGTCACTAAAATATCAAAGACTCTACGTATTAAATGGTTTTACCATTAATGTTCTTGTGGTAAAACATTAAAATGAGTTAAAATAAAAGTAACTAAGCACTGTTTAATCACCTTTCTTTTCTTTATTGCCTAATGACTTGGAAAATATAGATCCGTAGAGAAAGAACCGTAGAGACAAACTTTTTTTTACAGAAATCAAAAGCTTAGTTACAGTAATATCCAATTTCTGGAAAGAAGATTTTGGTATTAAACCCAGGTTCTACGCGGTATTGGCTTCACTTATTATAATGGCGAAACCTTGTAATAAGAATTCAACAGTAATATGTATTGATATAAATTATGAGATATTGAATGAATGAAAATCATTTATTGCTATAGAAATACATACAAATATAAAAGCATACAATATTTAAAATAAGCAAAAAGCGACCTTATAGCTAGGTAGCGATCTCCACCAGGCAAAAGAACAATTCATATTTAAGTAATAATTTTTCAAGATATTTACAGCCATAACTGTTTAGACTTTAGTTACTTTAACCATTAAACAAAATAAATCTTTTATTTCCAATAGATACGTAATTTCCGCGTATTTCCAAACTATACATAGCCAGAACGCAACCATAGGAAACTGCTCGTGTATACTTTGTAATGTTGTTTTTAAGTTTGTTATTACAATATATACACGAATTTTGCGTACTGGTCGTGTATACTTTGTAACGCGGATTCTTGCTTCTTCGTTCCAAACTATACACGATCAGTACGCAAAATATGTATAGGTACCTAACTAAATATAGCTACTACACAACTTACGCTTGAGCGAAATAATAAATATATAGGCAATCAAAGACTTGTACAGCTATATCTATCTACTTTTATTCTTCTTGATTGATTCAGTAAAATATGGAATAAAAATATTATTAGGTAAGTTTAGAAAAATAAATAGGTAACTGATATAAGGGTTACCTATGAGTTAGGTTAGGTTCGTGTTTTAACTACACAAAAAAGGAGCCCCGCAAAGCGGGGCTCCGTCGCCTCGCAACCGTCTTCTTCTGGACTTATTAGATTCTTACATTTTAGCACTATTGTCAATTGTAAGTCGTGCAGTATAGTCGGGAACGAAGACGCAAGCATCCTCGATACAAAAAATATACGATCAGTACGCAACATTATAATATACACAATACACATGCATTTTAATAATAGATTTCAAAACAGCAATACAATTATATTATAAACACGAGCAATGGAAAGACGCCGCGCTTACTCCGAAACATACACGATTAGTCCGCATGCGTACTGGCGCTGTATGTTTTGGAGCGCTATTCTTACTTACTTCACTACAAAGTATACGCGAGTATTTGCGTACTGCTGTTGTATAGATTGGAAGAACTTTGTAAAAAAGTTATTTCCAAACTATACGTGATTAGTTTCACACCGTTGCGTACTGGCCTTGTATAGTTTGGAAAGACGCGTAATTTCCACACCACTTATGACCCAAATAATAAAAACTGTTACTACCTACAATAGGCATGACGACAGTATCCATAAATGATCGTATTAGTGTTTTTAAGGGAAAATGTATAATAAATAAATTAAATATAGCGACTTAGAAATCTTAAAAACATTAAGATTAATGAGATTATCAATAAAATAAAACATTGAAATTCTGAAGTTCGCCATTTTGACTAAAACACGCGTGACGTCACGCATAAGTAAACAACTCACGTCAGATGTATTTTGTTGTTATGAATATGTTGAGAATACGCATTTTTATTTATTTTCTATTGTTTCACGTATGCTTTATCGACTCAGAACAGAAATATAATTGCGAATTCACGAATACATGGTTCGGGATTCTCCGCGCCAACTTTATACAATAATTTCTTATTATTTTTTCGCTTGAAATAATTACTAACACATTTTTGAGCATTATTTTTATGTGGATTCACACTGCAATACTGCACACCACTTATAAACTTTGTAATTCGTTTCTATAACACATATTAAATAAAGACTTTTTTAATTTTCTTCGCAATGCGTACAAATAATTACGTATTTACCAAAGTTTGACGTCACGCCTACGCCATGACACCTGCGAGCTGTTTTGGCACAGATATTAAATATTTTTTGAAAAATGGCTTTAATCTTCGTTAAATTTAAGTATATTACCGAAATATAGGGTTTTTCTTGTATAGTAAACGTATACACACATTATGGAAGAGAATTTCAAAATCTTTCGTCACGCCTATTATGTAGAAATAAAATTAATAATTATTTATTTAGTTACGAACAACTAAGCTGCCTTTAGATGCTCTAGACAAAATTGAAATGGCCAACTGGAAGGCCCAGCATTCAAATAAAATACAAATCATCAAAATCGGTTCATCCAGTCGAAAGTGCTGATATAACAAAGCAAAAAAATACATTTGAATTGTGAATCCTCCTTTTTGAAGTCGGTTGACAAACACACATTTATCTGTTAAATTAAATTGTTCATAGAGTATTTATTAGATAGAAAGTAAACACGCATGAGCGAATGAAATGTTAATCTATATGTATAGCGTGTTTTCCAAGAAATAAGTATAACTACCTCTACAATCAATAGTCTACTAAATATTGTATCACACGTGACACGCTACACATTCTCTTATTATATTGTTTTTATCTCCATAAATCTACTTTTACTATTATTACTTTCATATTTTTTCTGATCTAGATGATAAGTAAAATAATTTTTGGTTGTTAATTAGGTCCAAAACGAAACAAGTGAGATCAATCTTTAGTGATAAGGCCGCCCTCTGTGCTAGTTTAGCTATAAGTTTTAGTTTTTAAGTAATTTGTATAACTAGCATAGTAAAGTGTTATAAATAAATAAATAAATAAATACACAATGCCCTTTCATTATAAAGTTACGATATTTCAAACTCAAACATTTATTTATTCAATTAGACTTCTTTTAGAAGCACTTTCGAATCGTCATTACATATTTTTAACATTCACCACCGATTCGGAAAGCAGTATCTATGGAGAAGAACCTGCGAGAAACTCCATAGTTGCTCTTTATATAGGTTACGACGACATTATTGAATGAAATAAAACATAATTTTTAGTATTTCATATATTTTAAAGGAAATTTAAATTATGTTAGCATAAAAAAACATACAAAAACAGTGTAGCTTTCACCTTCTGATAGAATTTCCAAAACGGTTCCATATATAAATGAAATTATAGGAGTACAAACAAACAAAAATCTTTTTAAAAGTACCGTAAAAGTGTAGATAAATAGATTTATTTAAATGAAGTTTAGCCGATTACAAACGTATCAAAAAGGGTGCCTTTCATATGAACCCTGTCGATATTTATAAATAGGATCCGTGTGTTTGTTCATAGGTAATAATAATAAGAACGTTTTTATCTCTCGTTTCGCAAGGGTGACTCAGGTAAAAGGCAGACAAAGCCGTGGTATTATTATGTTTCGAGGGGTTCGTTATTTCATGTGATCTGTTACTACCTAAGATATATTTTTTGGTATTTATGGATTATTCAGTTTGAATCTTTACTTTAATATTTTATAGCTAAAGAGTTTGTTCGTTTGTTTGTTTGAACGCGCTTAATCTCAGGAACTACTGGTCCGATTTTAAAAATTATTTCGGTGTTAGATAGCCCATTTATCGTGGAAGGCTATCTATCATTACCTACGCTAAGACCAACAGGAGCGGAACCAAGCGGGTGAAACCGCGGGGCTCAGCTAGTAGCTTTATATTCAGTAAAAATGGCGGATATTATAAATGCGAAAATGCCTGTTCAAAACCGTATTCTAGCTTATAAATTACTAGCTTTTCGCCTGCGTCTTCGCCCGCGTTTTCAAAGGAAAACCCGTTTCTGTGGGATTTCCGGGATCAAACCTATCCTATGTCTTAATCCAAGTCACCCTCTATATGTGTGCTAAATTTCATTATAATCGGTTCAGTAGTTTATGCGTGAAAACCATACATACATACATAGGTAAAAACCTTTCCTCTTTATAATATTAGTATAGAGGTAGATATACCGAGACTTGTTTCATAGATAGAGAACTTAGCTTGAAAAGTTGAATATTTGTGAAGATTTAAAAGTTAAAGATGATATTATTTTGCAACGGGAACACGTTGAAAAATTAATCGCGTTTATTCTTTACCACCCGATATTATAACAAGGATTAAATATAAGCAAACGTTTTAATTTTAGCAAAAACACAATTATAAAGAACTAGCTTACCGCCCGCGGCTTCGCTCGCTTTGTCTAAAACCTAATAAATTATATACTAAAACCTTCCTCTTGAATCAATCTATCTATTAAAAAAAACCGCATCAAAATCCGTTGCGTAGTTAATTATAAGTCGTACTTAATTAACTTTCTGCGTCGAGGTTTTTACATTAATAACCACTATGTTTGAGAGATTCAAAAAGCAGGCTGTAATCATTTAAACCGAATATAAAGACAACTAAAGAACTTGCAGGTACTTATTAGCGGCCTTTACACGTAAACTCTATCGCGCGTTCTGTGGATCGTACAGGAATAGGCGCGGGAAAGCCTGCACGCTCAATCGCTCGCGATTGTATGTCTTGTTTGCGATACTTGTTCTTTCGCGCGCGATTATTCGTGTTTGCTTTCCGCGGAATGAGCGGCCGTGTAAAGACTAATCTCACGTGATAGACCGCGTGAAAGAGGCGTGTGATGGAGTGTGTGCAATGCACACGGTTTTATCGACAACCGCGGGTGATAGAAGTGAAAAAATGGAGACAAGATATCGGGTGGCGCAAGTTATCATGTTTGCTGGTTTAATTGAACTCAAAAAGAAAAAGAAACGTTCAGTGTGGGTTAAAAAATATAGACAGCAATATTGTCACATGCCTTTGGAGAAAACTATCCAGACGATTTCAAGAAATATTTGCGTATGAATTATTTAATATACTGTAAAATAAAATCAAGTTTAAAATATCAAAACAAGATACTGTTATGAGAGAAAGCATAAATGCAGAAGCACGTTTCGCAACCCTTCGATATCTAGCAACAGGACGTTCATTTGAAGATTTAAAATTCAGTACCGGTATATCTGCTCCATCTCTTTCTAAAATAATACCAGGAACGTTTCGAGCTATTTATGAAAGTTTGAAGCTGGAATATTTAAAGGTAAATAAAAGTCTATTGCAAAGTTTGTTTATATTTATTATCAACATAAATTGCATATTAAAAAATCAACATATAAAGGAGATTGCCCAAGTGACTATGGCACTTGGTATCGCAATCAAACTTAAAGATGAAATATAGCTCAATTCAAAGCTTGATTTACTTTAAGAAACGATTAAAGTTTTTATGTAAATAAGCCGCAGTTCGTGGAAATAAAAATAAAACAATAGTGTTATTTAACACTTTAAAAAAATACTTTACAAACGATAATGTAGCTTTCGTTAAGTTTTACATTTATTACATAGGTAGGTAATATTTTAATTTACAAGACAAATGTGAAAAGTAAATCGTAATAAACATTATTTCAAAATAAATAACGTCGAACAATAAATCTCTCGATTTCCGACAAAACTACAAGTCCTACGGAAAAAAAGAGCTTTAGAAAGAAGAAGCTTTTTTCAAAAACTTGGGGTGCCTATTGTTCATTGAAATCTCTACTTTCATATGGTGTAAAAAAAATAAACATTACCATAATAAATGTTCTCAGGAAATGCATACAAACAGTGTGATAATGAGCTTTTACATCCTACTGCGATTTTTTTTTCACTTATTATTATTTTTAAAGGCTTCTACCCTGGTCTAATATGTCAAAACAAAAACTACTTTTATTTCTATTTATTCGGTATAATTACGACTTAATAGTGATAAATATGATCATTATAAATACTAAGAATTATAATTAAGAATACGTGGCACAACTAAAATTTTACCGATACCAACATTTATTCATTAATTAAATTTTAATGTTTATAAAATTTTCTTAATTAAGCTAAATTTATATTTTCTTCTGTGTCCCTTGTTTCACTAGAGGTAGAAGGAAGGTACTGATTTGCCAAGGATGGTGATTCATAAGAACTTCTCGAGTGTGAGGATGTTGTAGGATATGCTCTTTGAATATTCTTGTTACAAAAATTGTCACATATATCAGTATCGTCTGTTAGTTTTTTTAATAACCCTCTGCGTAAAACATTATTTATTATAGATTCCGCATATATGGCCTGTAACGGATCCATTTTGGCTAATTTTTTGGCCATATTTATTCCAGCAACATCAAACTCCGAAAGTTCCTTGTTACTGGATTTAATTGTGTCAGAGCAGACTTTATAGAACTCTGCCTGATAGTTGGTTGTAGCCTTCCTTTTATTTCTTTGAGGTGTCGCCGCTTCAGTTGGAGTAGCTTCAGCCTAAAAAATATAAAATTTAACATGGCGAGACAGTTGAAAATTCTACTTCTTCATTAATTAATCTTCAAAGACGTTCCAACGTTCATATGAGTTTAGAAGCCAAACGAAACAGAGACCAATACAAAACTTATTTTAATACAGATGGAAGTGTTGAGTGGCAAGATAGTATGGTCTCAAATGGAAGAGCTTAAGAGTACCTAGATTAATTATTTTACTTGATTAAAAAATACATAACTGTAATAATAAAACTAAAGTAGGTAAATTGTTTCCCTGCTTCGATGGGACTGAATATATCTTTAGCGATACGCGGGTGTACCTATTATTATTACACCTCTGCCCACTCCTACGGGCTACAATGGGCGTGGTGATAAAAAAGTAAGATGTTTGACTTGTAATGTTACTAGACTGTACTATACATACGTCTTTACTATAAATAAAAATGATTTTATTTTTTTAAATTATTATTTATTAAGTTCACTTACGATTTTATTTTGTTGCTCATTTCCGCCAACAGTATTTTCTTCTTCCTGAGGCGAAAGAACATCGTGATCAAGATTTTCGTCACTTATAATCTCATTCTTTAGATCTTCATCAATATTTGATATGCTATTGGTAGGTACTTCTTGGTCCTTAGTAAAAAGCATATAGTCAAAGTACCAGAGGGAAGATTTGTATAAGTCCTCTGTTCCTCTTGCACTACGCTGGCTGTCTATAACTTTTTTCAATTCCTTTCGGAACGAGCCCCTTAAACTTTGCATTTTTTTTACAACAAAATCACGATTGGCGTCAATAAAACCTTTTTCTTTACAAAAGTCGATAAGTTTTTTATATGCTTGGTCTTTTAAATTCTTGTTTTTGTACTCCACCGATTTAACTTTCCAGAGACATGGGAAAGATCTGTATAAAGTAATAAGTTCCAATACTAATTCCTTGCTCCACGTGCGTATGTCCGCCATCTTATTCGTGCGCGAAAGAATTTGTGTGTAAAGGCAACCACAGTACAATCGTGAGTGCGATTGCGCGCGCGACTGATGAGCGCGGCATGTGGTCTCTCCTTCCGCGCTCTACACCATTTATACGCGCGCTCTTTCACGCACGATTACTGATTCATGCGCGATAGAGTGTGCGTATAAAGGCCGCTATTGTTTAAATATAATTTATTATTGTTGTTACCTATTAATATTATAAATCAGAAAGTTTGTGAAAAAACTACTGAACCGATTACAATGAAATTTTTTATATAGGTAGGTGAAGTTTAAGTAGGTAGCGGAAATTTTTATCCCACCGGAACAGGAACTATGCTATTTCTTTGAAAATGCGGGTGAAGCCGCGGGCGGGAATCTATTTTTTTATATAAAAATTGTGCCCCTAATCGATACAAACCTCTAGTCGATTTAGACCCCTACTTCACGGATAATCCTCTATTCGTTTTACTACGAAACGTATCATGAATCGTGACGATCGATACTGTAACAAGATAGCACTGTGGGGCTTCAGAGAGGCCAACGCAAAATATTACTTATTACCTTACTGCTGAGTGGTTGAAAGTTAAGGTCACTCAAAGAAAGTTGATGATTCGAATCCATTTAGTTATGAGAAAAAAAACCGGCCAAGTGCGAGTCGGGCTCGCGCACAAAGGGTTCCGTAGCAGCAAATATAATAAATTACAGTTAAATCAACCTATCTCAAAAACTATAAGAGATACTTTGATCAAACCAAAAATCGTTGAAAGAGTTAATTAGCATGCATCACCTCTATTTTTTTTAGAATTTTATACCCCGTAGTTATAAAAATAGAGGGGGGGGGACATACTTTTTACGACTTTGAGAGCTGATATCTCAAAAACCGTTCACTTTAAGAAAAATGTTTTTTAGAAAACTTTATATCATTTTAAAAGACCTTTCCATTGATACCCCACACGGGTATGTACATCGAAAAAAAAAATTTCATCCCTCAGTTACATGTATGGGGGGCCCCACCCCCAATTCTTTTTTTTACTATTTAGTGTCATATTTTTGTAGCGGTTCATACAACACATATTCCCATCAAATTTCATCACTGTAGTACTTATAGTTTCCGAGTAAATCGGCTGTGACAGACGGACAGACGGACAGACGGACAGACGGACATGACGAAACTATAAGGGTTCCGTTTTTGCCATTTTGGCTACGGAACCCTAAAAAGAACATACCGGCCGAATTGATAACCTCCTCCTTTTTTTGATGTCGGTTAAAAATGATACTAAATTGCTACAATTGAAGATTGATTTTCTCGAGCTATAGCAGTACAAGGTATAGTTAGACGATAGTTTGATAGACATACATAATTATTTATTACCTAACCTTAAATTCAAGCTTTTATAATATTTTTTAATATAAGTCTAAATAGCTGGTAACTGGTACATCATTTTACAGCCTATGTACATAATTACTGATTTTGTTGATTTAAATTAACATTGTACAATTTATTGCAAATAAAAAAGAATTGTCATCTTGCAAGAGATAGATATTTAATAAATTCTCTAACTATTTTTTCGCGAATATTTTTCACGTTTAAATAGGCATTTTGTGCAAAGGGGTAATTTTATAGTTCAAGTAACAATAACAATAACAAACCGATATTCGAGAATCGAGGTCAAAATATTCCATTTTTAACCATACTGTGATTTCAAAAGTTTTATGTGTACGTAGGTATATCATTATTATAATACTAGCTTTCCACCACGGCTTCGCCCGCGTTTTCAACGAAAAAACCGTATAGTTCCCGTTCCCGTGGGATTTCCGGGATAAAACCTATCCTATGTGTTAATCTAAGTTACCCTCTATATGTGTGCTAAATTTCATTGTATCAGTAATATTTGCGTGAAAGATAACAAACATACACATACATCCATCCTCACAAACGTTCACATTTATAATTTTAGAATATTATTAAGTTGGATTGCTATACAGTTAGTATATCATTTATTTGGGTACAACAAATTATGTATGATCTTCTTCGAAACCTGACGCTCATTTGAGATGGGCGGGCGGGCGCGGGCGCCCGGGCGGTCCATGGTAACGACCAAAAAAGTCATATCTATTATCATAAAAATCTAATAACCAATACTTATATCCTTCTAATATTATAAATGCGAAAGTTTGTGAGGATGGATGTATGTATGTTTGTTACTCTTTCACGAAAATCTACTGGTCGGATTTGGATGTACAGTTATAAAGATAAGATATAAGAAATCAGATAAAATAATACATGAGCATGAAATATATAAAACTAGATTTCCGCCCGCGGCTTCGCCCGCGTTTTCAAAGGAAAACCCGCATAGTTCCCGTTCCCGTGGGATTTCCGGGATAAAACCTATCCTATGTGTTAATCCAAGTTACCCTCTATATGTGTGCTAAATTTCATTGTAATCGGTTCAGTAGTTTTTACGTGAAAGAGTAACAAACATCCATACATCCATACATCCATACAAACTTTCGCCTTTATAATAGTATTAAGAAAGATACCTATGTATTATGTACGAATAAAGATTAATTCGATTCATTCGTGAATATATAAAAACTAGCGGTCTGCCCCGGCTTCGCCTGTGGTACATATTTCGCAATAAAAGGTAGCCGCTATGTTCTGGCTCAGGGTCTAAAGATTATCCGTGACAAATTACAAACCTTTCCTCTTTATAATACACTAGCGACCTGCCCCGGCTTCGCACGGGTGCAATTCTGATACTAAATATACACTACAGAAAAACTGTGAACGTTGTATATAAAAAGTAAAAACATAGCGGCCCGCTCCGGCTTCGCACGTGTATAAAATAGATAGCCGGGCGGCCGGTACCGGTACGCTACGTCCCGCAATATTTAAATCTGTAATATTTTCGAAAATATTCACTTAAATCATACGGTGTAAAGGGCCATATAGATCTATATTAAATGAACAATGTATTCAAGGTATTTAATTGGTTAAGGATTAATGCTGTATTGGTTAAAATCGCTTCGAAAATTAGCCATTATTTGTCGTAAAAAGTAAATGACAAAAAAAAGTTATTGTGGGTTATCCATAAGAGATAGACATATACCATCGCGGACTTTTCTGTAGACCTTTTCAATGTGTACAATACTTAGTACATTATTTTGATAAAACTCATAGGGTTCAGCCTGCGTTTGCAATGTAAGCGGAAAAAATGTAATTTTTTACGACATTACATTAGAAAATAGAAACCTCAAAAATAATAGTACTTTTCCACTATTTAATGGATGTTATTATACATATAAACCTTCCTCTTGAATCACTCTATCTATTAAAAAAAACCGCATCAAAATCCGTTGCGTAGTTTCAAAGATTTAAGCGTACAAAGGGACATAGGGAAATAGGGACATAGGGACAGGGAAAGCGACTTTGTTTTATACTATGTAGTGATATTAGTATAGATAGCATTTGTTGAGTTCGTGACTCATTTATCGTCTTTTCTTTTGTTTTTTCATTATTACACCACATAAACACAATTTTTCAATAATACTTACCAAATAAATAAGTTTTATTATATTTTAGATGAACAAATTGACTCTAACTCTATTAAAGACCTTGTTTACCGAAACTAAATTTTGAAAGTAATCAATCGTTCTTAGGAATATTTGGCTAGCGATGTAGGCTCTAACTGGGTTAGGTCATGACCTCGATGTGAGGTTCTGAAGGACAAGCTAGTAACAATAAACTAATATTTGATGTATTTTATGTATTTGAGGTCCTAAAATCCTGCAGGTTTTAAGAGAGTTAAGCGAAGTTTATTATATGTAAAGTCTCATAAATTTGGATCTTTTGAAATAGATAAAGGAATATAATGCAACGCGTTCTAAAGTTTAGAGAAATTTGGGAAAATGAATAAATAATTGTTTCATCTAAATAAATTTGGAGAATATACAATTTTTTGACATACAAAGCACAAATTCTTACCTAGGTATAAGTATTTTTGATATTTTAGATTGAATTATTGGTGAATGATTCAAATATCGTAGTTACAGTGACATATATTATTGCAATTATTTTACGTTATATAGGTACTTATTACATAAGTGTAATTTATGTTATTATTGAAAAATTATTTACATATAGTTAGGTATTTGGCCAAGTGGCCTTATTTTAAACATTTATTGATAGATACGAGGGTCGAGGGTGTTCTAAGCTAGCTTTGCTTACTAGCATTTATCAAACTAATAAATAAGATGACATTTAGGGCTGATTTTTCAATCCTCGGTTAAAACTTATTCGTCGAATAACGTATTAAACTACCATTTCAAAATGTATTCTTATTGCATGCAATTGACAGTTTACAGGTGACATTTTAACATTATCGTGTAATACTTTATTGGACGGGTAAGGGACCGAACGGACAGGGATTAAAAAATCGGCCCTTACTATCTCGATGGACATTAATTACTTTTTAGTTTTTATATTGTTGGCGGTAGCAGCACTTGCTGATTACAATAATTAATTTATTTGCTATTAGCAGTGATAAATTATAATATTTCTGTATTTTGACTATTCAACAGTGCTTTTAAACAAAATCTATTTGAATAAATAAATGTTTGAGTTTGAACGGTGAAATGTTTTCTTTTAGTAGTTCTTCGTGAATCACAAAATTACCAACAATTGAATTTTATTACTTACAATTTTAGTTTAAATAATAAAATATACAAAATAACTTACTTCAACTACGTAATATTATGAAAGAAATTACTTATTTAGTGGACATATTTATACTAATCCTGACTGCTGCAGTTATTTTCATTAATTCATACATCTCTTTATTTCAATGGTGCAAAAACTTTTCTTTGCAGAGAACATCGGACCTCAAGCACGGAGCACCTCATGACAGTCATCAACATCGATGTGGATCAAAGAGTAAAGTAATACATACGGATGTGGATAATTAATAATTTATGTACAAAATGTGGCAACACTGATTGCAAATAATTTGATGTTGCAAGGTTTTTTCAATTATAATTAACGTTGACAAGTTATAAGACATTAAAAGTTTTATGTAAATAAAAAAGTAAATAATTATGTATAATCAAATGCTTTTTTTTTATTTTTATTAAATGCCTAAGCCTTACTAGTCCAGGATCCTTCGCCCATTTTTGCAAGTGATTACTATCAAGCTAATTTTCCGTGAGTAGCTTTATTTTGATGAGATGCCCAATAATTTCATGCACGAAACTCTCGATTGTGGTAGCTAACAGAGGTAACAAGGATAAATTTTTTTGATTTGATGGTTTAAATCTACACAGAAATAGGAGGGCTCCTATTTCTGTGTAGATTTAAAAACACGAACCTAACCTTACACACCCCCTTATCCAAACGATAAATTTCTGATTACGAATTCTCGACATATTACAAAATGTGCCGAGCTTTTGTAAACGGCGAAATAATACAATTTGCCTGCGACAGATATAACCTAATTAATTCATAATATCCTGTAAAAAGAAAACACCTATTTATTTATTTATGCTAAATTATTTTTATAGCGTCTTATTTATTTTATTTGCCGTATAACTTGGTTCTATAAAACATTCTCATTGTTTATTTAGTCGGGGTATAAGGAATATTTACGTAGCTGATAAGAATTACACTAACCACTCATTTTAAGTAGTTGTTATTATTGCTTAATAGTTTTTATAGGTCGAACACATTTAATTTGGTCCTCTAACACTATTAAACGTACAATAATTGTTTATTCATTGATTAATGTAATTGTAACATGAGTCTTTGTCACAATATAAATTATACTAGCTGTGCTCCGCGGTTTCACCCGCATTGCTCCGCTCCTATTGATATTAGCGTGATGATAAATAGGCTAGGTATAGCCATCCTCGATAAATGGGCTATCTAAAACTGAAAGAATTTTTCAAATCGGATATATAATATAGTACCTGTACTTCCTGAGATTAGCGCGTTCAAACAAACAAACAAATAAACTCTTTAACTTTATTATAGTATTAAGTATATAGATAATATGTTATGGATTCATATTTTTTAATGAACACATTTTTTACTATCAAATAAGCAGCTTGCCCACGTTTCTTCGCCTGCTGTCAAAGGAATATTTTTGCATCCATTTTATTTTCTGCCCCGCTTCTTTTGGTCGTGGCGTTAGTAATACAGGATGGAAATTTTCAAAGGGCCCTACAGGGAAAGTACTTACTGGCGTTCTACTTCTTTTTAAAAATAAAGGTATGTATGTTTCCTTTTAGTAAAATTTTTCTATCTACATGTATTTCGAGACTCGAGTGCTTCCCCTCCGACGAGATTCGAACTAGGATTTCTTGATGGTTATGCTTATGGAAGTATCCTTATGTCCTTACCAGAAGGCATCACTACATAGTATAAAACAAATCGCATTCACTGTCCCTAATGTCCTATGTATGCTTAAATCTTTAAAACTACGTAACGGATTTTGATGCGGTTTTATTTTTAGTAGATAGGTAGAGTGATTAAAGAGGAAAGTTTTAGCTGTGGTTTTAGTATAATATAATTTAATAGGTTTTATTTAAATAAAGCGGGTGAAGCCGCGGGCGGAAAGCTAGTAAGTTATAAACATAAAGTATGTACACTATCTTAAAAGGAGCATGTGAGCAGGCTAATTAATAATAACAATACCTTTATATCAACACAACGGAAAAACAATTTCCACGAATTTCTGTCGGAAAATTTTCCACTAATTGTAAAGGCTATAGAATTGTTTGAATATTACGTTGTATTTAATCAAAGGATGCTTAAACAGAAACAAATAACTACCGATGTAATAAATAAAATAGACTTTGTACCTACCTATGCGTATATTGTATACTTAGGTACCTACCGCAAAAACATCAAAAATTTATATCCTTCGAAATTAAGGGGATATCTAATATCACTACATAGTATAAAACAAAGTCACTTTCTCTGTCCCTATGTCCCTTTGTATGCTTAAATCTTTAAAACTACGCAACGGATTTTGATGCGGTTTTTTTTAATAGATAGAGTGATTCAAGAGGAAGGTTTTAGTATATAATTTATTAGGTTTTAGACAAAGTGGGCGAAGCCGCGGGCGGCAAGCTAGTATATTATAAAGGCGAAAGTTTGTAAGGATGTATGGATGTA
>CAJQZN010038274.1:0-13517 GCA_907164685.1 Colias eurytheme | reverse complement strand
TTTGCAAACGCGGGCGAAGCCGCGGGCGGAAATCTAGTAAATAATATATATAGATTACTTAATTTCAATAAATACTTTTACTAAAGATGTAATCTTTTCGACTTTTTTATATTATAAACCTTGTCCTACCAATATTAACGTAGGCACTTACCTACTATAAAAATATTAAATTTGCAGTAACACATATCACTTACATAGTATTATTAAATATTTCTACGTTTGCATTACTGAAATAGTTACAGAATTGCATTATAAGTTTTAGAAAATAATTATTTTTAAACATATAGAACGGAATAAACCCAGTCTCGAAGGAAAATCCATGCAATGTTTTGGCGTGGAGTCAATAACAAGAGTATTTTAAGCAGCCAGTGAACTCAACGAGGTTTGTTTTCGCAAACGAATATATTTGAAACTTTAACCGACTTCAAATAAAGTATACATTTGTGTAATTAGACTAAATTCAGAAGACTCATTTATAAAATACATTCGCACAGTTTTTAAATAATTTATTTCTACCTCTTCAAAACCTTCTATTTAATCCTTTTTTTTATTGTATGATAGGGAAGCGCTTGACCACGATCTCGCCTGATGGAAAGCTGAGATGTGGCCTAAGGTGGAGCGCGCTTCCCTAGAAGGTACCCGTTCACTCTTTTCTTGAAGAGCTCCATATTGTACTCGTCGGGGAACACAGACTCAGGAAGCATGTTCCAGTCCCTCGCGGTTCGAATGAAGAATGTCGATCCGAACCGCTTATTGGTTATATTTTCGTTTTTTTGTATTCCGGTGGAAATCTATACCTACTACCTAGGTGGATGGTTCAGATTTCTAGAAAATTCACTTTATGTGATTGATAGCTGAATATGTTGGAACATGATTTACTTCTATAAAATAAAAGGCTACTATGCTTCAAATACCTATTATGTAGGTACTCGCCCGAGAATCAAATTATCAAAAATATCAAGCTCTACAACTGTTACAAAAATATTTACCGTGGAAACTAGTAGCCTATTCTGTCCTTTTCGTATTTTTTGTAAAAAAAAGCACAATTTGTAGGTAAATAGGTGTAATGGATAATTAGACAAAAAAGCAATGTCGGTGACACCAAAATAAACATAATGTTAGTGTAGTATATACTATATACGTATATAAATGACTATTTTGTCTTGCCTGTTGTGGACAATGGGTAAGATTCAATAAAGCTCTCTTTTTTTAATTCGTTTAATGTGCCATCACATCATACTTTTGTTTTCAGTAGCGAATTTAAACATTTTCCTTTAGTGGCTTTTCTAATTTCCATATACAGAATAAGTAGCTTCCCGCTCGCGAGTCGCGGCTTCATGCGCTGTGTCTAAAACACACATAAATAAATTATATACTGAAACATTCCTCAGAAAAAAAACTCTACATATTAAAAAAACTACATATTATAACACATCAGTAACGTAGTTTTGAATTTTGAAGAACAGATTCAAACATGGTGCATTGGGGTTATTCTGGATGACAGGGTAAAAATCTTAATATACCTATATGAATCTCGTGTCACAATGTTTGTCCTCAATGGACTCCTGAACCACTTAACCGATTATAATAAAATTCGCACACCATGTGCAGTTCGATCCAACTTGAGAGATAGGATAGTTTAAAAATGTAGGTACCACGGGCGAAGCCGGGGCGGATCGCTAGTATTATATAAATATATATAAATGTATATTTATAAATATTAAATTAATTCGTAACTGGTGATTGATTAACCAAATATGAATGCTGATATCTAACCCGTATATTCTCATATACGATCTTCGCAATACTATCAATAAAACAATGCTCTGAAGTGGTACCTATTCACAATTTTTCGAAATTACCTTACGTGATAAAGAAACAAGTGATAACTACTACAAAACCAGGTTATAATTATGTGAGAATTTTTACTTGCACAAATTCACAAAATACTACTATATTATATACTTGTTAAATATAACTGCATATTAATTAGGTACCTAGCCGCTTGTCCCGGCCCCGCCAAGGTTAAAAAATATACAGCCTTGTCATTCAGAAATACCGCAGGTTTCTTATGAATGAAAGAATTATTAAAATTGAATGAGTTCTTTCAAATGGATTCGTTACAATTACAAACCAACGAAATATTATAAGTAATAATAATTAATTAATTCGTTTTGACATATTTTTAATTAATGTATTTGATACAATCGTTTAAAAACATAAAAATACAGATCTTACCTGTTCATAGTAGGTTCATATTAAAATTAGTTAAAATTATTAGTGTCTATAAGAAATATATATAGTACTAGAGGTCCGCCCCGGCTTCGCCCGTGGTGCATATTTCGTAATAAAAGGTAGCCTATGTCCTTTCTCGGGTATCAAAGTATCTCCATACCAAATTTCATGCAAATTGGTTCAGTAGTTTAGGCGTGATTGAGTAACAGACAGACAGACAGAGTTACTTTCGCATTTATAATATTAGTATGGATTTATCATGATTTTAATAATATTAAACTTTATAATACAACTTTCTATGATGTTGCACGTTATTCAAACAATCCATTATTATCCATTTGATCCAGTTTCTAGGTCGTTTGAAAGCTAATCTTTCTTTCGGCCTAGATAACTTTTCTTCTTCCTTATAAAATATTGGCATTTTAAGTCCACTGTAATTTCTTAGTATTAACACGTATTAAATGAATTCAAAAATGTTTTTAACTGAATTCAGGTTGTTATTTTTATAAAAGTGAAGTCCCATGTCACCTAGTGGGGTAAGGGGCAGATGCATCATACATCTGTTTCACTGATCGATTTTCTTTAGGGACAAGTAGGTGATCAGCCTTCTGTGTCCTACCAGACCGAGACATTTTTTTTTCTTCGTCTCCACCGGGAATCGAACCCAGGACCCCTCGGTGCTACGCTCACGCGTCAACCACTGTACCAAGGAGGCGGTGAAAATTGTTATTTTTATACTATGTATGTCATAAAATATTTTAACATGTGATGTGACGCTTACCTACCTGCAAGTTTAAACTATATTTAATGAAATTCTGCACCACGATGTCGCTATGTAGAGAGACCCACCTAATAACACAACTAAAATTAAAACTTTCTCTTTCAATGGACATACGTATTTAGACTTGGGACCGACTTTTCAATCCTTGGTTAAAACTTATTCGTCGAATAACGTATTAAATTACCATTTCAAGAATGTATTCTAATTGCCCGTATTTAATTTTATAGTTTACAAATTACAGGCAGTTTACAGGTCATTCTTTATTGGACGGGTAAGTTTTAAGCAAAGATTGAAAAATCGGCCCTTAAAATAATAAATTAGTATGCCAGATAATTATTTAGAAAATTTAAAAATCAGTCCTTAATGGTATATATAAGTTCCGTATATTCACACAAAAACGGTTGACCCGATTTTAATTAAATTTAGAAAAAACCCTGAAGGATCTACATAGTTTTCTCTCGCTGTAAAATAAACTATAATAATATATTATGAAGTTTGCAGAAAAACGTTAAAATCAATATAACCAAGAAACAATTAATTTTAGAAGTCAGGAGCGGCAAGTTAATATAATTAGAAATGATTTATCATTCACAGTGATTTATTACGATAAAAAGTAAATTATCAGTGTGCTTATCTGAGTCATTGTAGCCCTCAAAAGGAAGAAAATTAATTAATAAAAAGACGTGTAACACTCGGGGACTGCCGCGGTAAAGCTATTGCATTTGCATAGCATGCCTTCAAGCCACACCTCCGTGTCCGTCGGAGTGGGGAGCGTGAGGTTTTTCGTTACGCAATTTCTGGGTTCGGTCCCCGCGCTCAAGGCCCGCGATAGTAGCTATGCAATAGCTTAATAACTACGCTGGAAAGCTACGTGCTCCAAAAACACATTTTTATGAACAACTAGCGGTCCGCTCCGGCTTCGCCCGTGGTATATGTTTATGTTTTCTCTCCATAAGAACAATCCTCGTGCTTCAAGGAAAATTATAAAAAAAGAATTAACGAAATCGGTTCAGCCGTTCTCGAGTTTTGCGCTTACCAACTCATTTGGCGATTCATTTTTATTATACAGGGTGTCCCACTATTGGTATACTAAGCGCGAAGGGACTTGTAGTTTGGCATACACTGATTACGTAAAAAATACTTAAACAACAAAATTACGTCAAAAATTTTTTGATAATATTTTCCTGAAAATCCATGTTTTCTTCTCTAGCTTCGCGCAGCCGGTATATACCGCTTCTCTAATGTGAGCATTTTGTCTATGAAAACATAATTTTAAACGATAGCTCACGTGCTGGTGGCAAAGTTGGGCGGGTTGCTTGTTATGGGTGTACACATAGAGTTTTAAGAATTCATCTATTTGAAAAAAAAATGCGTCTGGTATTTTATAAGTATTTTTTACGAACTCAGCGTATGCAAAACTATAACCTCCTTTGAGCTTAGTATACCAACAGTGGGACACCCTGTATAGAATGTACAGACATATAAAAGATCACGAAAGAATGCTCTTGCTCTCGCTCTAGCTCTATGTTCGTTTAATGTAAATGCAGCATTATATTTAGATAGGTATGTAGTTGTAAGTTTTATTTAGAATTAAAAAAGTATGAATACGAATAAAAATAAGTAACCTTTACATACAATATCGGAAGCAGACAAAACTAGAATTAATATTGATTTAAATAACCCATAATTCTGATTTACTAAAAATGGCAATTGCATGCCTGAGTCAATATATAAAACAAAAATAAATATTGCACTTTTAAAAATAACTCATAACATTAATTATTAATAAATATAAATGCAGTTATTTGAAATACCGCGGTAACAAGATTTATTTCTACTAGACTTATTCTGATAAGGTCAAATGATTTTATTTGGGTATTTATGCTTTGTTTACCATACCAGTTACTTTCTTTAAATATTTAAAGTGACTTAATTACTTATTACATACTTAATTCACTATTAACTTAAATTATATTACTCTGTCTTTCTGTTACGCTTTCACTTCTAATCCATTGAACGGATTTTGACTCCTGAACAAATTAAAAAAAATATTATTACATTGGAATTGATTAAACTTAGAAATTTGGAAAAGCCTGGGATGATTTTTGTCAATGAAGCAAAAATTAAGAGTGAAATATCTACGACTTTCACTCGATAACGTGAAGTGTACACGAGAGAATCCATGGGCAGAACTATAACATAAATGTGACCTTTTAACTATACTTAAATGGTAAATGGATTATTTATGGTCAGTACGCCTGCACAAATTTAGATTAATTTTAATTCTAAGTGAAGCCTGGAGATAGACAAACTCCCTTTTTCCATGATTTTCCTTCATTGAATGAAAAATAATTATCATTTTCGCATATTACGAGAATATAATCACTAGTCTTTAAGATGTTAGAGCAAATAAATATTTTAAAGGGATGCCGAATAATAAGAAATAAATTATTATTCGATTACTAGCTGTTGCCCGCGACTTCGTCCGCGATTACGTCGTTTTAGGTCATTCGTCGTTTAAAAAAAATACGTGACACTTTATTTTTGAATGTTCTTAATTGTCTCTTATAAAATTTAACTACATTAAAATTGAACACTCTGAAAATCTTAAAATCGGAGAAAATTGAAAATCTGAGGAAAACATGAAGGAATGTGATTAAAATTCTACATTACTTAGTATTTCAAATAATAATCTAAATTAAATGTAGATTAACAGTTTGAGAGCACCGTTATAGAATATGTACCTAAGTATGTACGTTAGTTTACATAGTAACGAAACAAAAACACGATGACTTTCTTTCGCGCTCGGTACCACAAACTAAGCATGTTAATGGTACGTGGCCCGCGTCACTTGACCCCCCGCGAGTTCCCCTCCTTTGCTATGCGAAAATACATTCGTCGCCCTGCTGTAGGAAAAATTGTAATACTGTGGCCTGGGCGTTATACACGCCCAGGGAGTTCCTGAGTGCCGATAGATGTCCGTCTATCGGCATTTATAACAATCTTATATTAATATCACCATCTTGAGGAAAAGCTTCTAATGTCGATTTAAAACTGCATACATACGAATTAACCTGATGAAACATGTTCTAAAATTGTGAAATGAGTTCAGTTTTAAATTCGAGAAATATTGATAATTCTTGTATTCGACTATTCGTTGTAGTCGAATACAAAATATATTTAAAGAAACTTAGGTTGGCCTTCAGGCAAAAGGGATCCTATCAAATGGTAAACTTGACCTTGTATCTTAAAAGTAAGCATGAAAGGACCTTCTGATAATTGTTGAGCACCAAAGGATCATTTGAAACGCACTACTATAAGAGCGAATATTGTCTAAGAACTGTTTAGATTGCACGTCATGTTCCTCTAAAAGTAGTGATTTCAAAGGTTCCGGTGTATCTTCAAACGAAAGCCGACTCCTTACTCCACTTTAAAGCATTACAAAAATAACATACTACGTTAATATCGCCTATACAGAAGATGATCTGTAATCAATTGTGAGGTTATAAGAAAACCCACTTTTATATTTGTCGGACCCCACCACCGAATTCGTAGATTGATCTTCTATGTTTACCTCTAAGTCATTAAGACTATGCGAAATCTGTCTGCAGTAAGAGGGGCCTCTCGCTATTCGTCCGTTTCCAGAGACCGAATAGTTTCAATTCTTAATCTTTCATTAAACAAACTTAATAATCGTTTTTGTCTCAATTAATTGTAATATTCGCGTCCCTACTCTAGTCATTGCTTATGCTCATGTTCATCTTCAAGAGATCGAATAATATTATGGTGCACCCTATCATTTGTCAAACGGTCTTCATATTGAGTAAAAGTTTCAGATTCTCGAGATAAAATGTGACGGCCGTGATCAGCTGTGAGACGTTATACCCTCTCAGTGAAGGTTTCGGTCTCACGGGATAGTACATGCCGTTCGCGGTCAGCTGTGAGCCGCAATTCTCGTTGTGAAGCGGTTTCAGGTTCTCGGCATAACACGTGTTGTTTTCGGCCTAGAGTATACCTCTAACGATTCTTGAGAACTCTTATTTCTCATTTTCTTAGCTTTGCTCGAATTTCGAGATAAAGATTTTTTAGGTGGCACTGATGCATGAAAATAAAAATTGAGTTAAAACGGACTGAGAGTGTTATAGACAAATATAATCAGAAAGCTTCGAACTCCTAAGCTATCGGAAGTTACACGTGTTATTGTGAGTCAACCATAAAAGATAGACATTTATGATGTCGGGAGATATTTTTTATATAATAAGGAGAACATTTCTTTCATACATGATTTCTGTGTAGCTTTAACCATTAAGGTTGCACACGCGACGAAAGCTTAAAAATGGAGTTACTGCTCTGCTCAGGAATATGAAAAATAATTGTACCAAGTTTCGTTTAAATCCGTCGAGTAGTTTTTGTTTCTATACCGGTTATACGGACAAAAATTTTACTGTTTGCTTCTTTGGCATCAGTATCGATCCCTAATCACCCCGTGATAGTTATTTAGGAAATATATTTCATGTACAGATTTAATATACCTAAGTATACATAATATATTTAGATTCCAATTTCCATGTAACGTTAAATTCGACTATACAATAACTAACAGACAACGCAGGTTACTCTCGTTTCCGTAAGTTGAGGCGGCTACATATTCGGTCCTCATAACATCACTTTTAGTGAACGAAACGACAGCGCGGTTTAATTCGATGCCAACACCATCAGAAAAAAGGAAATATTTTTAATTGTGAAAAAATATTATGATTTACACTATTTTAATATAAAATATATGGCTGTGAGTGTGTAAAAATAAATCCAGCTAGTTTCACATCACACTTATGTTTATAATTAGCTATACGACATGAAAATATACATATTAATTACCAAGCAATAATCATACAGGTAAATACTGAACAAAAGTATTAACAGTCAAAGTTTATTTTTACTAACATTTAACAACACCCATGTAAATGATGAAGAAATGATAATTATCAACGAACTAACCTTTTCTATAATACTTAACACAGCACATTTTTTAAATTATCTTGCTCAACTCTGCTCAAAAATTTGAGGGTTTTGTTGGAACTGTAATGTGTCAAAACTATGATATATCTAAACTACGATACAACTTGCATGCGGAAATGCTCATTACAATCAGTGAATTTAAAGAATAACTAACAACAACTATTCAATTTTATTGAGCTGATGAATATCTTTTGCCTGGAAGAGATCACCGCCGCCTAATAAATATACTGTGTTTTCTTATAAAATCGTAACATAATTTCTTTTATCTACTAAATTTTAATAAATAAGTTCTTTTTGTTATTTTTATCTAAAAATGATCTTGAGCTTATATTAGGCAAAAGTATACATTAACTTTTTATAATTTCAGGAGCGCACCTTAAATGGGGTGCTCGGAAAATATGCCTACGGATTATTAATAGAGAAATGATACCTACACAACAAAGTTATGTTGGTTCCATTTTATTTATAAAATATAATGAAAATGGGCAAATATAAAACATATTATGTAAAATGATTAAAAATAAATAAATGAAGCAACTACGATTCAAAGAAAACATCTTTTTCAGTGTGAAAATGCTCTAAGCAATCCTGGATGATGAGTAGGTATAATATCATGTACTCTCATCCCAGTACGGTCGGTACCTCGATAGCCATAACGATAAATATTATAATCAGATAACAGCAAAGTCAGAATAAAAATCATAACTTGTACAGTTGTGAGTGCAAAATTTATGTTTCATTTGGCAATAACATTTTTTTCGGTACTAAAACGTAGTAGTTTGATATGTGGTTGGCTGCCCCTCCTCTCCTTCCTGAAAAATATCCTCCAAAATTACCCGAGATACTTCCAATGATTGAACCATACGTTGGACATTAACTTCAGTCAAAAATTGACGAAGCGGATGATTACTAATTTCCACTTAATCCTTGCTGCCACTATCTTCATCATCAAATCATCAATTTTCAAGTGGTGTTGTAAAATTGTCAGCAGAAATAGTCTTCCAAAGGCGATATAATTTTATGAACATTGAATCTGTAAATGAAAAATCAAACGTTAATAATTGTAAATCAATAAAAAAAGCTACTTACAAATAAAATTTTATCAACAAACTACTGTTCCCAACGCACCTCAAAATCTTGTAAAAGTCAAAAAGAATTCATCATTTTATTATTTCATTCTAAAAGTGTAATATAAAACCATTATAAAACCAATAAAAAACATGAATTGCTATCATTATAAAAATAAATACCTATAAAAGTAACAACTTACCTTTTGTGGGAACGCATGGTGAAAATTCACAAAACACGAAGATTGAATTTGATATTTTTGGTTTTATGACATTTATTTTAATTTTATTTATTTATTTATTTATTTATTCAAATGCTTTATAAATATAAATTTATAAATAATAAATTTATAAAGAATAGAAACATTCGATCACGAAATTATGTGGGTTCGAGTCCCGCCTCGTGATCGAATTTTTTCTATTCTTTATCATCACTACATAGTATAAAACAAAGTCGCTATCCCTGTCCCTATGTCCCTATGTCCCTTTGTACGCTTAAATCTTTGAAACTACGCAACGGATTTTGATGCGGTTTTTTTTAATAGATAGAGTGATTCAAGAGGAAGGTTTATATGTATAATAACATCCATTAAATACTGGAGAAGTACTGTTATTTTTGAGGTTTCTAATGTGATGTCGTAAAAAATTACATTTTTTCCGCTTACATTGCAAACGCAGGCTGAACCCTACGAGTTTTATCAAAATAATGTACTAAGTATTATACACATTGAAAAGGTCAACAGAAAAGTCCGCGATGGTATATGTCTATCTCTTATGGATAACCCACAATAACTTTTTTTTGTCATTTACTTTTTACGACAAATAATGGCTAATTTTCGAAGCGATTTTAACCAATACAGCATTAATCCTTAACCAATTAAATACCTTGAATACATTGTTCATTTAATATAGATCTATATGGCCCTTTACACCGTATGATTTAAATGAATATTTTCGAAGATATTACAGATTTCAAAATTGCGGGACGTAGCGTTTGCGGCGGTACCGGCCGGCCGCCCGGCTATCTATTTTATACCCGTGCAAAGCCGGAGCGGGCCGCTATGTTTTTATATATGTACAACGTTCACAGTTTTTCTGTAGTGTATTTAGTATCAGCATTGCACCCGTGCGAAGCCGGGGCGGGTCGCTAGTAAATTTATAAAACACGAAGATTAAAAATGTAACCAATGAACACAATCAATATTAGATTAATTGTAATGGTGTCTAGTTTGACTTAAAATAATAAACATCTACCCTCACTTTTAAAAATGTAGTATATTCACACGAAATATAAGCGCACCTTATAGGGAAGGGAAGATATGGGTTAAAGAGTTAAATAAATAACATGATTATATTTAAATTATTAATTTTCAACAGTTGTTCAGTAGTGATAACATGTAAATTGATTTGATTTTTACGAAATCTCATAGATGGCGCTGTTTCAAATTTGTCTTTATACTACTAAATTCATTAAACTGTTTCTCTGCCCAAATTACGTAAATGACATAGTTTTTATTTTGTAAAGCTAGATAATAGCATGGCTTACTCGAAACCAACATTTAAACATGAGTCTTTAGATTGCACGCTGTCGTAGTACACGGAATATGTAAGAAAAATAAAGGTTCACAGCTCCTCCCGCGAAGGTGATATCATGATAATATGTTTAAACTATCCTCACCCGACCTCTTAGGAATATTCATGCAAAATTTGAAGTAAATCTATGCAGTACTTTCTGAGATTAGCCCGGAAATACATACAGACAAACAGACAAACAGACAAACCGACAAACAGACAAAAATTCTAAAAACTATATTTTTGGCTTCTATATCGATTATAGATCATGGATCAAGTATTCTTTTAAAAAAATATTCAATGTACAGTTTTGACTTTCCTACGATTTTATTATATGTATAGATTTCCTAAATTTAGAATAAAGCATATGTACTTATTCTTTAGTAAGTTAATTTATAAAGAATCTTCATTGTCTTCGTTTTATTTCTTGATATTGTATCATTATTAGGTATAAACTTTTTGCAAGCTTTTATAAGCTTTTAACTTGCCATTTTTACATTGCACTTTACAAATCTAAACGCTTAATTCAAATTTATCAGAAAGTGAATTGTAAGTAAAACTGAGCTTTATTGAACGCAGCTTTTCGTTTTATTGTGAAATACGACTTAAGGGCTTGGTCTAGTAGTGCAAACAAATGCATCCTGTCATCCTATATGTAAATAATACAAATGTACTAAGGGAAAGTTGCTCCACTTAATTTTTAAAAATTAAATCATTCGTATGCATAATTTAATATTCGTAATAAGTACCAAAAATGACAATTTGAAACAATTTTCGTGAAAATTACACCGGGTGATTTTTTTTTTATCAGTACACAAAATTTGCGAATACTTTCTATTGATATCTTCAACTTCATGTTTATATAACTGATCAACTTTTACAAAGAAATTTGGACGAAATATAAAAAAAAATAAGCTTTCCATACAAAATGCAGAACTCTATACATTTTTTTCGACCTAAGTTTCTTAGTGAAAGTTGTTCAGTTTAACTAATAAAACGGATAAACAAATTTTGTATATAATAAAAAAAATGTAATGTTTGTGTTAAATGAAAACAAAAGATATTTATTTCTGACTAGCTTCCGCCCGCGACTCCGTCCGCGCGGATGTCAGTCTTCGCGTCTTCTACAGATTTATTATATTATGTGTAATATATAGATTTATATTGATAAACCTAATAAATCTTTTGCTAGCATTCTAATGCTTTATCGGTTGCACTGGATTTATCTCTTTTTTTCAATCGCTTGAATGATATAGGATGGGTCCTTGATGGGCATCGAATGCTGAAGTCTCGAATCAATCAATTCTGACAGTAGGCAATTTATGTAAAATCTTGATAATGGTCCATCATTTTATTTTGCCTAAACGTTACATACTTTTTTATATATTCTATTTTTAACGAATGATTCACTCCAGTCCAAACAGCAAATAAGCAGACTTCTGCTTCTGCAACGTTTAGTTGTCCCTGAATTTAGAAAAAATAGTCATGATTCTTATCTATGACAAAAGTGTTATTTTTGCATTGTATTTCAAATATTTAATTTTTTTTAACCGCATCTTCCGCATTCATGTCTTTTGCCGGAATTAGACATTTAACTTCTACTAGTCCCATTTTCCCTTTTTGATATGGGAGTGTATAAAGTAAATTTTTTAGATATTTCTCGTTATACTTTTAAAAAGTTATTATTGTCATTTTGCTCATTAGGTAAAGTAATTTCGATATCAGTTTTAAGTTTTTTGATACCTGCAATAATAACGTCATAATCGCCTGCACATACTTATCGATTACAACCTGTATACAATCCACCATCCACATTCATAATGTTTTCCTGTCCTCCTCTCCTTTACGCTGTTCACCGATACATTTGAAATGAGTAAATCTGCTACCACTGAAGGATGTTTCATTGTGATCAGCAAATTTTTACCACTGTTGTCGATTATTTGTTTTTCATTTTTAATCAGCAATTGGGAATCATCAGTTTTGTTTTTTGCAGATTGGTGATGTACCCTAACAATACGTCGAAAAGGGAAAGCATCAACGAATTATCGTTTTCGTCCTCTTTTTTTATTCTTCGCGTCTCTGTTACTTCTGTTTGTTTAGTTCTCAACACCCACTGAATTTTCTATGTTATTGTGATCTTCCATTACATCTGAGTTTTGATAATGTGATGATAATCCATTCGTTTTAATATAGGTACTTAGAGTTGGTAGACTAAACTAGAAAAGGCGGACTAAATTTGTCAGCGCGTCTGTAAGATCAGAATATAAAACCAACATCCTGTATTTAAGTTACAAAATTAATAATCAAACAACATGCCGCTACGTTGAAAATGACTAGAAGAAAAAATTAAAACACCTCGGATCAATTTTGGAATAAACAAATCATTTTCCCCGTATGGGGATTTCCCCGGATGAACTTGGGAAGTTCAAGTTCTCAATACAAGTTTATATTATATTTCGTATTTCTCAAACGAAAAATAAACATTTTTGGAACTTCAAAAAAATTATATTATAAGAAAATTTATGAGCTTACTTTAGTTTTAAAGAAATATACATCCCTTTACTGACACCCCGTAAAATAAAGAAATTGTTGCCAATCACCTTTGCAATCTATTTGGTTTCATTAACTTTATGTTCGAAGATAATTTTTTTTCTAGTAGTTACACGCGTATTTTTTTCGTTTATTTTCCATATCGAAATCAAATGTTTAAAAATACGAATATTTGCACAAAAATAAGATAAAAATAATCAATTAACAAAAATATTAAATTTAATGAAGTAGAGCAACTTTCACTTCGGTATGAAGGAAAATCGAGCGTAGAGCACACGTCAGAACGCTCCGGC
>CAJQZN010038273.1:0-19237 GCA_907164685.1 Colias eurytheme | reverse complement strand
TTTTTTAATTTTCCCGTAAGGTGCCCGCTTTGGGCCCATCTCCCCTAAGACATGTTCAAAACTGATGATGAAAAAATACCATGCCAATACATCTTCCATTCTAGGACGTTAAGTACTCTACACTGTCAAGTACACTTGTCATGCAAATTGTACCGTGTTTCATCACCTACTGATGTTGCAATCACCATTGTTTCAATCTTATGAAAGATTAGGCTCCACATGCTTTATCGTGCTGATATTCGTGATAAAGGTTCATTGATAAGCAGACAATTCGTTGAACTCATATCGGCTGTTAAGGTCGTATATTGAACTTGGGAAGTTTATATTAATTATACATGCGATAATTATTAATGATTGCAGGGCTTCATTGGAGTGATTGTTCGAAATTGCGAAAATATTTTCTTTCCTTTTAGTATGAACGCATAGGTTTATTAACCTTTTTAGGTAAACGAACAGCTACTTGGAATAACGGTTGACCCTTTCTGCGGTCAGTATTTAAATCACTATAATATTATGTATTACCGTTATCCTGTATCAAACTCTCGTTTTCGGAAAAAACCTAATCCTAATATAAGTAAAACTAATAAAAGTAAATAAAATAAAAATAAAATTAAAACTAATAAAATAATAACGGTTCTTCAATTTTAAACCACTTTCGGCATATCATTTGACAAGCAACACTTCAGAAAAACACCACGCACTTTTCTCTTAGAAACGTAAGCCTTAAAGAATAACATTTTTTTCCATTGAAAAAAATCAACACTTAGATATACAGGTACAAGATACAACATTGAAAATTTTATATTTACCTTGCTAACGATGTTTGTCTTTCAGCTTCAGGTAACCTATGACCTTATGTCTAGAAAATGTTTAAATTACACAAAAGAGTTACTTACGAAGCCGTCACATAAATGGAACAAGATAAAGGGTTAGGATAGTGATCTGAAACCCTGTCAAAGGATCTAACATTTTACAAGAATGCACCGAACAAAAGCTTACAAGAAGACCTTTCAACGTCTAAGATAATGCCATTGTAGCAACAATGTAAAAACGTTGTATTTTCCATTGTGTAGAATATAGATCATATTCCATTGAGTGCTTATGAGAACTCTTAGTTAGACAACAAAACCTTTGTTTGCACTGCGTATAACTAAATTTACTACTTTTTCTTTGTTTTATTAATTAACTGGCTTTCCGCCCGCGGCTTCCACTTATAACAACATCAACAAATATATACTAAACCTTCCTCGACAACCACTGTATCTATTTAAAAAAAATGCTTCAAAATCCGCTACAGCGCGCGCGAGTATGTTTTTCAGGTTTTTCAAGCTCATACAAATCTAATATTATATCTAACTGAAGATAATGTTTCCATATCTTAATTTGACTCTTGACAACAGGCTTTAAACGCATTTTACTGTTAACTATAATTCAATATTGTAAATTTTTAGATTTTACTAATAACGTACCAACATTAATAATTACAAAATGACGCATCCACCATTACTCATATAACATATTGCATTATCAATGCGCGTACGCACGTCTAGTAACAAGATGTAACGGTTTCGTTTCTCAATTATACAATTACCAGCCGGCAGTTTTTGCCCGCTTTGTCTAAACCTAAATTATGTATATACATACTAAAATCTTCCTCGAGAATCACTCTATGTATTAAAAAACCGCGTCAAATTCCGTTGCGTAGTTTGAAAGATTTAAGCATACAAAGGGATATAGGGACAGAGAAAGCGATTTTGTTTTATACTATGTAAATGAAGTAAATAAGTATGTAGAGATTAAACGAACAATAAGCGGTAATGCGAAAATGGTTATACTTCAAGCAATAACCTAAATAGTTTAGTTTGAAAGTGGTTATGTGATACTTAATGAGTTATGCTGTGAGAAGCTTTAACATAATCCATGTATTATTTAACGTGTTCTTTTTGAGTTGGAGAAATTTCGTCCATCACTTCCTTATTATGTAACGCTTTGTATTATGAAAGAGTTTTTAATCTCTACTGTTTAAAAACATTGGGACAAACTTTAAAAATAAATTTCAGTATGACTAAATTAATAAGACTTTTTTATCTTTACATTTTCAAATGTATAAAAGGATGCCTAAATATAAAATAACCATCTCAGTCTCAGTCGGATAAAAACAAGTAACAAACTCGTTAAAATGCCATACAACCTTCATTTTCTCAAATACAATTTATTGTTTTTACACTTATACCTGTTTCAGTTGCGAAACCTTCACACGTCGCATTAGCTAGGTCACTTTTTTCTAACAAAACAGAAAATTGTTATCTTGAAGTACCTACCTTGTAACAAATTGAAAATTAATGAAAATCCAGATACAACTCACGTAATTAAATTTCATGTTTATGGTCCATTCTCCATTCCCCTGCCATTCTTAGTTTGATGAAAATAAAATTACATCCCGCACGGAGTTTCAAAAAATATCTTACTGAATCTAGAAAAATAAGTCTGAAGAACTGGGAAGTGGTAACGAAAGTTACTTTTATATCACTTACTAGCCACGCGGTTTCACCCGCGTGGGTTCGCTCCTGTTGGTCTCAGCGTGATGATATATAGCTTATAGCCTTCCTCTATAAGTGGGCTATCCAACACTGAAAGAATTTTTCAAATCGAACCAGTAGTTCCTTAGATTAGCGCGTTCAAACAAACAAACTCTTCAGCTTTACAATATTAGTATAAATGTTAAGACACAAAAGCAACCGAATCGGGTTATAATTTCCAGTTCGGAAATGAAACAGTTTACTGATAAACACCTCAATACAATTTCTTGTTCGTAATGAGTCTATTTCTGTTAATTAATACACCACTTAACACATGTTATGACACATGCCTTGATTGATCTACTACGTCTCACTACTATAAACTTAACTATAAATGGTATCAATTAAAAACTATTATAGATTATATAATATAAGCCGTATTTGTGACGACACAAAATGTTTACAAGAACTGGAATTGGCTGTTTACAATTTAAACGCATTCTAATTTGTAGAAAAAATACTTAAATTAGTTTGACGAGGAATGGAATGGAAAAAGAACCTTAATCAAACGAAAAATTCATCATAGGTACTATCTAAATAGATTCCGATTCAGACATTCCCCGTAATAAATGAACGCAACACATACCCAGTACATGCATTTAATATGGTAGTTGCTATTGGGATTTCCAGCAAAGATTAAACTTATCGAATAACCTGCAAACTATACAAAGTAATGTATAAAATCCGAGGTGAAAATACGTATAATCCTCTTGGTAACTCGATATTAAAGTAGACCTATTGTCACACCCATATGCAGTATCTTAGTAACAATATTGACTTAGATACTATTATTAACATAAACAATAATTTGTTGTGTATTCAGCAAAATTCGAGACATCTTGTAAACATAAGCGACGATGGCGTGATCTCAGTGTATTTTTGATAACACCCAGACGGCCTAATTCTTTATCGAAATGCATAACAAGCTGGTTGACAGTCATATCGATTATTATTTACGTTCTTATTAAATAATCGACGTAATATTGAGAGTCCAACTGAATTGTATCATTAATTGAATACACTAACTTGTAACCGTGATCAATGGTGGTATTAAGTAACATATAAAGCAACGCAGCTGCGAAGGGGGAAACTAAATAAACTAGTCTGGACTAGTAAATATTAAATCATGGAAATTAACGCTAGATCTCCAGGAAATATTAAGAAGCTGTATTGACAAAATTCAGTTTTAGATCCATTATAGGTAGGTAGATTTCATCAACGTTATGGAAATACATATCATCATCGGTTTTATGGAAACCATTACGCAAAATTCTAATCACAAATCATACAATCGGTATATGCCATGTCTATGCGTTTTCTTATATAATATTGTAATGTAGGTTATTATTTCGACTTATTTCTATACGAAGACTTGTCGCATATAATATCGAACCACATTATCACTGGTTTAAAGGTTCAAGTAGTTTACTGACAATATTTTCCCTGTAACACACTGCACACTATTGTAACATTACGATAGGTCTTAAAACAAGCATAATTATCACAAATCTTAATTACACTGTTGACTTGTATCCACTATCTACACGTGGTCTTCCGCGTTTGTTGCATGCTTATTGGCTCATGCAAAGCAAATATTTGATATAACTCAAGTATGTTTTAAACATTGTTTGACCGTCCTTGTCAATATTGACATGTGAACACATTATGCGCAGTGACCTTTCCATAACCCATATGGGTACCTACTGAATACATTAAAATGGTACCCATTCTTACAAAACAGTCTGATGTTATCAGCTATACGTAAATGAAAAAAATCACTGTATGAAAAACTTACGACAAGCGTAATTGAGCCCAAAAAGGTATTCGAGATCTATGATTATATCTGCTTTTTATGCAAGTTTTGAACTAATTTAAGATTGTAAGTTTTTCCTCTTATTCTTGTTAGGCAATTTAAATAACAACATCTATACGTGTTCTTGTCTTTTATAAATTACTAGCGACCCGCCCCGGCTTCGCACGGGTGCAATGCTGATACTAAATACACTACAGAAAAACTGTGAACGATGTATATAAAACCATAGCGGCCCGCTCCGGCTTCGCACGGGTATAAAATATATAGCCGGGCGGCCGGCCGGTACCGCCGCAAACGCTACGTCCCGCAATTTTTAAATTTGTAATATCTTCGAAAATATTCACTTAAATCATACGGTGTAAAGGGCCATATAGATCTATATTAAATGAACAATGTATTCAAGGTATTTAATTGGTTAAGGATTAATGCTGTATTGGTTAAAATCACTTCGAAATTTAGCCATTATTTGTCGTAAAAAGTAAATGACAAAAAAAAGTTATTGTGGGTTATCCATAAGAGATAGACATATACCATCGCGGACTTTTCTGTAGACCTTTTCAATGTGTACAATACTTAGTACATTATTTTGATAAAACTCGTAGGGTTCAGCCTGCGTTTGCAATGTAAGCGGAAAAAATGTGATTATTTACGACATCACATTAGAAACCTCAAAAATAACAGTACTTCTCCACTATTTAATGGATGTTATTATACATATAAACCTTCCTCTTGAATCACTCTATCTATTAAAAAAAACCGCATCAAAATCCGTTGCGTAGTTTCAAAGATTTAAGCGTACAAAGGGACATAGGGACATAGGGACAGGGAAAGCGACTTTGCTTTATACTATGTAGTGATACCTCAATTGCACTAGAGAAAGGAAAATAAAACGGTTGGTTACGCTCAGTGGTAATAACGTGACGGTCGTCTAGGTCCAATGGTTGGGTGCTCGTTACAACTAGCGGGTCGCGAGTTTGTCCCCAGGAACCATAGCATCAGATTGACATATCTTAACAAAATTGTTTGCTATACTCGAATAATTGAAAAATAATTGTCATCAAGTAGGAGTTAGTTAAATGGTAGCAAAGCAACTCTAGACATTTCCAGAATGATGATGGCATTTAGATATTATTATGTTCAGGCAGAGACAGGCTTCATGCTTGGCGTTCATATGGGTGACTGTTTTCATAAAAAATCGTGTTCGCTTACTATGTAAATAACTGTCAAGTGTAGTTAAGTAGACAGCTCTTACATTGAAACATCTTTAGTACAGCACATTAAAATTGAAAGTTATGAAGCTTGAGTCACTGATACACGGTCGATTCTATCAAAGATGTATTTAAAGTGTCCTTAAATCTATTGCGTAAAGACGGGGTTTTTATACTGTACAACCAAAATAAAACTGTAAGTCTGTACGTTAAACATCAATTTCAGAAATAATATAGCATTAGGAAAGTACGTGTACTCCTTTATCTGCGAAATCTTTGTTTCAGATGTGTTCAGTTTATCAATATTTATACCACTGAATTCAGTCCGATATATAGTTTTCGACATTTGCCGTAAAATCATACGTCAATCTCGCTCATACGGCTCAACGGATCAAATCAAATTTGGCAGAATGGAGGACTATCAACGTGGGATAGGCTATTTCCAGCTCGTTAAATATCCATACTTCTGATCGCCAGAAGCTCGGATAAATAGATATTTCACGCAACCAGATATTATTGGAATATAATTTTACTAAAAGCTAGTAAAATTCTCCAATTATTCCATTGTTCATATCAATATTTCACGCAAAAAGCCTAGTAGCTGCTATACCTTGATAGAAAGTGAAAGAGCGGTAGTTTAGTGGTAGCATATAAAACATAGCGTTAAAAAAAATCAAATTTATATAAACTCATGAAATGGCGTCAGACATACTGTAACTCAGCATTCATCTCCTTTACAAACCAATCAATCCTAAAAAGTAAATACATACTAAATACTGATAGCACTAACTACCCACAAGCATATTTCGTTTACCATAACGTAAATCTTGCAAAATTCCTCACTTGAATAGACAAAACCGCGTTCAGCCATAGTCTACCTCAACAACAATAGCAGATAAGTAACAAAAATTGCGTGTCGCATACACACAATCGTACTCAAGTATTCACAGTGAAACCGAAAGTAAAAGTATGCCAAGATAATGCGGCTATATACGTTGTGTATCGTTAGGGTTGCCAACTTATAGTTATTAAGAAACAATGTGCTAGCAGGCCATGCTATAAAACTGGCCAGAGCCGACCAAGTGCCGAATTTATTGTTCTTGGATTGTGGTTAAGATTAACTGGTGATGTACATTTTAACAATATTTTTGTTATTTCGATTTAAAATAAACAGTTAAAAACACAAGCTTTTTACTAAAATAGAAGTCAAGGTAACAAGAATAAATTATAAAGTTCTTTAGTGAATCATAATTTATTTCCCGATCTTGATTTTATTCATAAAGACCACACACATTCAATCAATAAAGACCACATTATAGATAAGAATATTAATTTATTAATAGGTACCAGCCCTATTCACGCTCCATACAATTATCTACTGACCGTAAAATGCCGCAAGGTTTGTTAACAACGTTAGAGGCTCATCTCGTAGTTTTTCCACAAAACCGGTCAGCTTATTTACATTAACATTGATTTTATCTCAGTTTTTCCGGAAGCGTTTGTCGAATTTTAAACGACATTGAATTAATGACTTAATGGATCCGTAGCAGGAAAACAGATCAAGTCCGTAGACCACGTAAAAGGGTTTTGTAAGATCATAATGACGAGGAAAAGTCAGAGGTTCAATTAATTTTTTATTTCAATATATGCATCATCAGGTGCTTAATATTCCTGCGGCATACCCAGTGTCCGATGTGGGACAGACGTGTTCAAACGTGCTTATTTTTGTTTTGATGTATCGTTTGCTATGTATTTGTTCATCGTGTTTAAGAAAACGTACCATAGATGATGACTTATCACTTTCACTCCAAAAGAAATTTTTCACATGCAAATAAGACTTCAAATATTCTCTCGTGTAAAAATTACATCCTAAACGTTTTGTCAATGTCTTAAGGCTGCAGTCTAGCAAAATTGCGTTTTCAACAAGTTATTTGACAATTTTTTCCCGGCTAATGAAATGATAAACTGATTTTTTTTTTCTTGTTTATCAATTAGTGTTATATACGCAATGCGCGTGAATTTTTTCACATTTATAAAGTTACTTTATGTTACCTTAATCAGGCCTTCAAGATAAGTCTCTTTCCCCCAAAATCATTTCGAGCTAAGTTTGTGCACTCACTACGTTGCAACCGATTACAATTTATAAAATCTGATCAGCGCATTATTATCCTTATATAGTCGTTATTAAAAACTGCTGAATACAATTGCCGAAAAACTTATGATTTTCCTAATTAGAACGTTATAAATTCATTAAATTTCCCATTTTTTGCCTTACAAAATCTATTGATAAATACTGCTAAAAGTTATTTTTTCCATTAATTTATTCGAGTTGGTTGAAGACCAATGAGTATTAATCCTTTAAAAAATTTTTTTTTTGAATTTTGATAATTCTTTAAATATTAAAAAAATATTTAAAATAATTAGGAAAAATCCTAGCGAATTTCTTTAGTCGCGCTCCTTGGGCCGGAGCGTTCTGACGTGTGCTCTACGCTCGATTTTCCTTCATACCGAAGTGAAAGTTGCTCTACTTCATTAAATTTAATATTTTTGTTAATTGATTATTTTTATCTTAGTTTTGTGCAAATATTCGTATTTTTAAACATTTGATTTCGATATGGAAAATAAACGAAAAAAATACGCGTGTAACTACTAGAAAAAAAATTATCTTCGAACATAAAGTTAATGAAACCAAATAGATTGCAAAGGTGATTGGCAACAATTTCTTTATTTTACGGGGTGTCAGTAAAGGGATGTATATTTCTTAAAAACTAAAGTAATCTCATAAATTTTCTTATAATATAATTTTTTTTGAAGTTCCAAAAATGTTTATTTTTCGTTTGAGAAATACGAAATATAATATAAACTTGTATTGAGAACTTGAACTTCCCAAGTTCATCCGGGGAAATCCCCATACGGGGAAAATGATTTGTTTACTCCAAAATTATGTGCCGAGGTGTTTTAATTTTTTCTTCTAGTCATTTTCAACGTAGCGGCATGTTGTTTGATTATTAATTTTGTAACTTAAATACAGGATGTTGGTTTTATATTCTGATCTTACAGACGCGCTGACAAATTTAGTCCGCCATTTCTAGTTTAGTCCACCAACTCTTAGTACCAATATTAAAACGAATGGATTATCATCAGTGGGTGTTGAGAACTAAACAAACACAAGTAACAGAGACGCGAAGAATAAAAAAAGAGGACGAAAACGATAATTCGTTGATGCTTTCCCTTTTCGACGTATTGTAAGGGTACATCACCAATCTGCAAAAAACTAAACTGATGATGAATTGCTGATTAAAAATGAAAAACAAATAATCGACAACAGTGGTGAAAATTTGCTGATCACAATGAAACATCCTTCAGTGGTAGCAGATTTACTCATTTAAAATGTATCGGTGAACAGCGTAAAGGAGAGGAGGACAAGAAAACATTATGAATGTGGATGGTGGATTGTATACAGGGTGTAATCGATAAGTATGTGCAGGCGATTATGACGTTATTATTGCAGGTATCAAAAAACTTAAAACTGATATCGAAATAACTTTACCTAATGAGCAAAATGACAATAATAACTTTTTAAAAGTATAACGAGAAATATCTAAAAAATTTACTTTATACACTCCCATATCAAAAAGGGAAAATGGGACTAGTAGAAGTTAAATGTCTAATTCCGGCAAAAGACATGAATGCGGAAGATGCGGTTAAAAAAAAAAATAATATTTAAAATACAATGCAAAAAATAACACTTTTGTCATAGATAAGAATCATGACTATTTTTTCCAAATTCAGGGACAACTAATTACTAAACGTTGCAGAAGCAGAAGTCTGCTTATTTGCTGTTTGGACTGGAGTGAATCATTCGTTAAAAATAGAATATATAAAAAATTATGTAACGTTTAGGCAAAATAAAATGATGGACCATTATCAAGATTTTACATAAATTGCCTACTGTCAGAATTGATTGATTCGAGACTTCAGCATTCGATGCCCATCAAGGACCCATCCTATATCATTCAAGCGATTGAAAAAGAGATCAATCCAGTGCAACCGATAAAGCATCAGAATGCTAGCAAAAGATTTATTAGGTTTATCAATATAAATCTATATATTATACATAATATAATAAATCTGTAGAAGACGCGAAGACCGACATCCGCTCGGATGGAGTCGCGGGCGGAAGCTAGTCAGAAATAAATATCTTTTATTTTCATTTGCGTATTTTTCTATTTTATAATTTTTTAACACAAACATTACATTTTTTTTATTATATACAAAATTTGTTTATCCGTTTTATTAGTTAAACTGAACAACTTTCACTAAGAAACTTAGGTCGAAAAAATGTATAGAGTTATGCATTTTGTATGGAAAGCTTATTTTTTTTTATATTTCGTCCAAATTTCTTTGTAAAAGTTGATCAGTTATAATATAAACATGAAGTTGAAGATATAAATAGAAAGTATTCGCAAATTTTGTGTACTGATAAAAAAAAATCACCCGGTGTAATTTTCACGAAATTTGTTTCAAATTGTCATTTTTGGTACTTATTACGAATATTAAATTATGCATACGAATGATTTAATTTTTAAAAATTAAGTGGAGCAACTTTCCCTTAGTACATTTGTATTATTTACATATAGGATGACAGGATGCATTTGTTTGCACTACTAGACCAAGCCCTTAAGCTCGGTGTTAAAATATGTTAATAGGCAAAGTATTCATAATCTCTAGAAAAATTATGAGAAAGTTAAGATAAATGGAATACAACAGATAATAAATGGCAATAGAATATACGTGAAACAATTTATCAGAGCGCGGAATCCGCAGTTTTACGAGAAGTCTCTTACGTGTTTTGACTATATGAGTATTGATTACAATTGTTTATAATATCCTGTATCCATTCTTTTCCTGCACCAGAGCTCTTATCATATATACAATCACCACTATCATTATAGAACATCTAAAACAATCAGACAAAATCAAATAGATTGTTGTGATAAAAATATATTTAAGGCTGGACTTTACCATTAAATTGATTAGTTCCAACTTCCAAGCTCTAATATATAATTGATCGACTTACCTTATCAAACGTGATGGCCTGCGTAACCGAGACAAGCAAGTCTTTCTTCTTTTCCACCTTATAGCCCATGATCTGGTTCTCCCTGACTGTGTGCACGACGATGCCCCTCGAGTCCGGGCTCCAGGCGATGTGGGACGCATAGTCAAATTCAATATTGACCCGAAGGTTCCTGTGGTCCTTGTGACTTAAGTCACGTATGTCCCAGAGAATCACCGAACCATCTGCGCAAAAAATTTACTATGGCAGAGAGGCATGACACAGGGATGATAATTTTTTAAGCCTAATTGTAAGTATAGTATAGTAATTGTACCCTTTTCAAAAGCTGCTAGATACGATAAGAACTAGATATATTTTCAAAGTGGTTATTAAGTAATGTTTGCGAAACATCTAAATCTTTAAAACATCCTTTTATTCATTTATTTATCCATCCATTGGACATAAAAATTAACGTTTTTGTATACATTATAAGTAAATTCTTATTCATTCTCTACGCTTGAGTGCCACAATTTGAGATAAAATATTTTGTTAATACTTCCTCAGTTGAATTAATTGCAAACGACAACAAAAAAGTATAGTTTTTGTCTTAACCTCGATGTTGTCAGAAAAAAGTATCTACTTACTAAGAAAAAAATCAGACATTTTAATTAATTATGCAACCGTATAATTAAGTAACGTTAAATAGGGATATAATGACGTGAAAAACTGTTTGAACGTGAATATCTATACTAATATTATAAAGCTGAAGAGTTTGTTTGTTTGAACGCGCTAATTTCGGGAACTACTGGTCCGATTTGAAAAATTCTTTCGGTGTTAGATAGCTCATTTATCGAGGAAGGCTATAGGCTATATTATACCATCACGCTACGACCTACAGGAGAGGAGCCACGGGGGTGAAACCGCGCGGAGCGGCTAGTGATGAATAAGACGAAATCCACTAACTCCAACTTTGCAACATTTCCTAGATACGCTCCTATCCCACAATTATTAAGTACCTATCCAGTTGAAAATTATGATCATTGTTACACGATATTATATGTCTTTAAACCTTATTATAATAAGTACATGTTTAGTGTATTGTCTAAGTATTTTGTGGAACTAAAAAATTAAAGCTCAACTCCCAGAGCTATTTATACGTATAAACAGAACCTCATGAAACTAATGTCAAAGGTCGTCCACCCATAAGTAATCCATTAGAATGCTTTACTTATATTTATGTAGGTACACATATTAATATTCTATGAATGTAAATGGTCCCCTTGTCCGATGGAATTCATGTAGTCACGACGGATCAAATTATTTTATTTTTATCTGGAGCCTCTGGAGGCTTCATATTGATGTGTATTGTGTACAATGTCAGACATCACGGTCGTGACAATAAAACGCATTATAGTCAACCTTGCATCCTTACCGCACGTAGGCAATAGGTACCGCCCACACTCTTTAATTAAATGAAAATATTTCGGGGTGGTTAATTTATTTAATTAATTTCTACCTTTTATGTCGTTTTTGTCAAAAAATGCTCATATAGTTCATTATGGGTACAGAATATGCAAAATCATTAAGTTCTGTAAAAGCCCACGTTTTAAGATTACGTGTTGTTAAATAATAAAAACATCTGTTTTTATACTATCTTAAATACGTTGTAAAACCGTAGGTACTTATTTTTTCTTGATTCCTTTCTCTGGACCGACGCAGCACCGCGTGATCCTATACCTGCTTCGGGATGGGCAGTTACGAGTAATCCATTCCATAACATTCACTAATAATACAGTCCGCTTAATTTCAGGCTTAAAGAGAGAGAATAATTTTGTATGCGTTCAAAAATGTGCCTTAATATGCAGAGAAAGCGTGCATACGGATAAGTAGGTACCATATTTTTTAAACTCAATTGGAATATAAGATCGACAATGCATTGCCAATAATAATACAAGGAGGTAGGATTCAAATGTAAATAAACTTAAAATTTTAATCCTAAGATCTTAGCATACATAATAAGAACATTCATATAGATAGTATAGGTTTTAAATAAATCTTTTGTTTTATCTTAAGTGAAGACTGAGACAGTTTAAACACGATGTGTTAACACCAACCATTGCAGGCTATCTCGGAGCGCCTGCACATAGTATTTCAATATCTAAGTCATAACAGTTTCCGTGGAGTACATAACATTACAATTTAGCAAACTGGGTAAGCGTGCAGCAATGCGGGAACCGGTAAAAGGTCACCAGAGCAGATATCGAAACTGAGTCACTGTACCAAGGCCTTGGATTTCAGCGGCTGTGAGCGCAAGAGCACTGAATAAGTGACGGTAACTGACCGTTCAACCGCGCACTGCTTTGAAATCGCTACTATTGCAGCGTGCATTCACTTGGCAAATCTGTGCTCATTGTATATAGTCGACCACGCTGTACCATGAATGAGCTGCAATGTTGTACTTATTTGGTAGTGTATAGAAAAAAGTATGTTAAGTTCCCCACTGCGTTACTACAACCAAGTCAGGTATAGCCCAGGGGATATTCAGTAACCACTCATTCATTATGTTTTAACTCATATATAGTTTGATGCCTAAATTGGATGGTTTGGATCAATTTATAGAGATTGGTTTACCAGTATTTACTAGAATACGCTCGCAACCAATTATAAAGAATAGTATTATTTTAGTAAAACGGCATGGGCTTTCCAAACACATTTTTTTGAAGTTTCAAGTAATAGTGTCATTTTAGTACGACTTGGGCTTTCCAAACTGTAATTATCTTTATAGTTATTGTACGATAAGATTACAAAAAAAAGACAGACTAACCAACATCAATAAATTCTCATGCAATCCGCTTCATCAATGTAATGCAACGTTTCTGATAAACTCACGTAGCTAGAAGACAAAGCGTAAACATTTCCAATAAACACGTGAACTGCTTGAGGTAAATATTTTTCCTCTAGACATTAGCACTAATAAAAATCTCGACATGTTGCAATAAACATTGATCGAGATGACTTGTATCTCTTCGTTTACCTCGAGCGCGGGCGTGTGACGTCAGCTTACTCCGCTGGATCCCTGATGACGTAATGTCAGGGGAAGTTCGCCTACGCGATACGTACAGGAAATTTGAGGAAATAGTTTGTTTTTGTCTCTTTATAAGTTTCATATAATCTGTGTAGAGACTAGAGATAATATTAATGTTAACAAGTATTAATTATAGACTATGGTAAATCAACACATAATGATTTATTTTCTTATGTAATTTTTAACGCATTACGCATAAGTTACAATTTGCTATGCTACACTTCTGAGTTCTGACCTACGCTAAGTTAGTCGTACTTGGTCATAATTAATTATGTAGAGTTCTGGCGTTCACAAACGTTTGTAACGTTCATTAATTAATCACCATCAATGGAAGGTGGTACTAAATATTTTAAAATATTCCACTTTGGCTATAAAAATTAGTATAATTATAATTTATTTATATTTTCATTTGCATAGCTATCAACTTCTTTGGCTCTCAGCCGATAAATAAGTAAATAATTTATCTGTATCTACTATACTTGTCTGCACATCGAAATAATCCTTACAAAATAAACAGTGGAAAATATTTTGGGTATCATTGCCAAACCATTTTATCAATATGTACTTTAACATTCAGAATTCGTTCACCTTCAGTATACCACCTACCAGACTCATGGCACATCTTTTTGTTTCCCTTGGAATGTTTTTGTAATACTGAACCTGTTTGCCTTCATTGCCCACATGCTTATAAAAACGTATGATTCATTTGGTTGGACTTTTTAGTGACCCATCAATGGCTTTGTTAGTTCTGTCCTTATTTCCTCTGAACTAAATGTGAGGTCGTTTTTAATAATGAGATAAGCTTCTACTCTTTATATGCATGTAGTGAAAACGTAAAACACTTAAAACAAAGTGAGTGATAACATGAGGAGATTTGATGGAAGAAAATAGAAATACAACAGACATCAGCATTTAAGCTCCATAACGTAATATTGTAGTATTAAAAACTAAAAATAAACTCCAGTACGTAGAGATGCATAAATAGTAATTTCCGTATAGCTGCGCCAAGGTTTATCATTTCAAAGCATTAAATATTTTATTCGTAAATCAGCGAAATCCTCGCATATTGTACATAATATAATTTTATGTTAATCACAACTCGTCAAACATGTACGTACGAGTGAAACAGGTTTTTAGGTCAATAAAGATCGAATAATATTCACACACATAAATCGATATTCCTAAAAAGATGACAGTTTGACCTAGTTTTGATAAACGCTACATCTTTAACCTCAAAGAGATGATAAATGTTCAACAATTAATAATAAACGACACTTCCCTTTATGCCTCGTATATGTAATATGCAATTTCAACTCACGGTCTCATGGTTCAACGTACTCTCAAGGGAACAAGGAAGTCACGGCTACAAAAAACTCAAGCCTCCAAGTCATCTGCGTAGGTATTATACATGCCCATAACTCGTCTATGTTTATAGATACAGTCGCACACGTTGGATCACATAATAACGAGTTGTTCATTTAGCTAGTGAGTAAAACAAAAACTAGTCTGTGTCAGTATAAGCTCAAGGTCCGAGGCTCTAGTCAGTTCTTAACCATCTTCCTTCAGAGGATTTATGTAAATTACTAGTGTTTTTAATTAACTAAGATGTGAACATATTATTTTAGCGAATTATCCGTCGTTTTCTTAAAATACACGTGATTTCCAAGTACTTACTGTCAGCACGTCAATCAACATTGTAATAGATATTCACTATTCATATTCATTTATTTGGATCTTAGGCACGCTCGCATAAATTTTCAACTGTTTCAATGAAATACAACAATCGTTAAAATATGAAACACCTCGTCTACGTAGCATGCCTTATGTAAAGGGGAAGGGGGGTTAACGTTGTCGACATAGGTGGCTAGTATGGTGTCACGGCGCCTCGGTGGGGATTCTCGTAGGCGTGTCGAGGAGCGGTGACGAAACGGCCCCACACTTTGTGCAACTTATTGCGAAACAATAACGAAGCGGAGGCGAACTCTGGAAGGCCCATGGCCAAACGAACCAATATTGTCTCTCATTGTACAACCAGGCGCTTAAATTAAACACGCAACTCTAAGCTATATCAGCTTCCGTTAAATGCTAAATTCCTATTCAAATAGCTTCTCACATCAATCTCTACATACTTACCAACTTACCAGATTTACTAGATTTTGCCTACGCTTTGGGGCTCAATACAAATGTTGTTGATTCAAAAGTAGGTTAACTTGTTTCAATTTACGAATACAATCGACAATCGTGTAATATTCATGATAGAGCCTTTGTTAATATTAATGATGAAATATGTATAAGATTTTATGTCAAAACATAAAATTTCGAATTAACTTCCATAATGCTATTAAACAGTTCCTTTTAAAACCATAACTCTGAGAGCGAGAGTTACATGACTTAATTAAAGTGATATCAGCGATAAACCAGGTCAGTGTTGAATATATTATATAAAGAAATCGTTGAATTCTACATAACATACTCGTACCATATATAATGTACACTTTGAACTCGATCAGCAGGATGACGTGGCCGCCGCTCTGTAGTCTCCAACTAATTCTTGGAAGCAATGACTAACGATTTATTGGAAGTAAACGTAAGAATACCGTTTCATATTGCTCAAAATATTTGGCGTATGGACCGAGAGCGATAACATGATAAACTTTGGCAAGCATATGCATGGACTATTTATACTCTGTTATCGCATTAAATATGAAGCAAATTCAATGAAATATTATGCCGTAAGAGATTAGATAAACGCGAAGACAAATCAACGTCCCATTTGCCGTTGCCAATGTTATCAGTCATATCGAATGAGGAAATGTATAATTACCATGTGCTAAATGATTGTGGCCTTTGTCCTTATTCAGTATCAGTTCCACATCATCGTATCAATGTAAACAATTACTTAGACAGAAATCCGCTAGATAATATTTCGGCGGAGCGATGACAGAATGTTTAAAATCGCCCGGTCGTAGGGGCGTTACTCCTCCCTGGCCAATGCACCCGAACTTACGAAAAACAAGTCGAAATGGCGTCTTGCGTCTAATTCGTGTTTAATACCCGGCCTTGTTCGCACCATCAAGATCACCTTCTCTACAAAAACAATGTCATCTGAAGACAAAGTGAAAAATAATAATTTTGTTTCAGTCTAAATTTAGTTGTCAGATCTCAATCTGTAAATTAAAATTTTAATAACTGTATAAAATTTTAACATAAATACAGTCCAAAAAAATTACTGAGATCATAGAGCAGAATTAAATAGCAATTGTTTAGCTACATTCATATCTTACAAGTTAGAAATCATTAAGTTTGCTCATCAGCTCCGGATTTCGTCATTAGTTTACGTAAGCTGCTTATATAACCCGACACCGAGTGCACGGCCGTCGGCTCACTGTCCATAATAAATATCGTTTAAACAAACCTTTATTTTGCTTGAGTGTAATTGAAGCGTGTTACGAACGCCTTGAAATATAATATGAAGATGAACCAATACGCTACTCAGAAGCCGAGACATTTTAGCTGACTCAGCTGAGAAAAATAAATTCTGAATAAAAATAACATCCGCTGAGCTTAGTCACAATTGCAGGTAAACATTGAATGTCGGAGTTTCCTTGAGATTATCGAGATGTCGTTATTTACGCTAGCGTGAATATGATCTGATTTCATTTTCCTTTACTTTTCTGAGAAATTAAAAAGCACCTATGACTAACATAAAATACTTTTTACCCCGAAGAATCCATGAGTAAGGTAAGCAATAAGTAGCGGTATTTATATAGTAAATTCTGCGTATGTTATGTATTTCACTATGGTAATAACTATTGAAAACCTATAAATAAATATGAATTCACTGGCTGTTTGTTATACAAGATTTTTAAATTTAATGAAAATTCTGAAAAAGAATTCAATAATAGTGAACATTTGCAATAAAATAAGCCTTGCAAGAGCCCCACTTACCCCGAACACGCCACTATACTAACGACCGCCCGTTATGTAGTAGAAATCCAGCTCAGTGAAAGTAACTATCATATGATCGCAACAAACAGCTGTTTGAGCGCTGAATTTATCATAACAAAGTCGACGCGTTCACTATTCATAATATTTATGTTTGTGTTTACCATGATATCTTATTTCGAGCTATCAATACTCATGTGTTCATTACATAACATGACGGGTAAAGAAAACAACAGAATTAAAAAAAAAATATTACGTTTATTGCGACAGGGCAATTCGAAGGCACATACCTTGCGGTACGCGCGCTCCGTCAACGTAATATATGTCTATATTCATTTGAGAATCATCCATAAAACTTTTCAACAATCATCATTTGTTTACAAACAAATTCGTCTGTCATTATTTATCACTTAAGTGTTAGGCGGCACTAATTAAAGGATCGTACGGTTGCAGAATGGGTAGCTGATTCGTGATACGGTTCCGTTGTGCGCGTTCTTCGTGTACTTTCAGAAGCACCAGGTCCATGGCAGCGCGAGCGTCTTCGAGGGGGGAGTGGCCGGAACTGCTTCGCTGCACGCTCCGGCCGAGCAGCTCTTGGGAGAGAGCCCGGAGCGATCGTCGCAGGGGAAAACCTCTTGAATGGGGATACAGCGCGCACGTGTCCACCACGGCGCTGTGCAACAACTTCAAAGCTCTTAAATCATTATCCAAAGCGTGCCCGATCAAAATTGTATCATTTCCAACAAAACCAAGTATATCGTTTTGCACATCTCGCAGCGTCTTAGTCGCGCGCGCCAAGTCGCGCGGCCTGATGCCTGAGAACCTCGTGTTGTGGTCGACTACGGGAGAGCTAGGTTTCACTAACGATCTGTAAACTAGCCGACCGTCCGCCGCTATAACAGCTATACTGGCCAACTCTAGACCAGCCGTTGTATAGCACATTTCAGTGTCAATTGCGTAAATACCTCCTCGAGGGGATCGGGCACGCACGTATCCTTCCAGAGGGCCGTTCATGCCGGGCCGGGTGCCACTCCACACGTGAAAGCGCGCCGAGCTGCATCCTTTCGAACCGAACGGCGCGTCACAGCAAGTGTGCCGAGAGTCACTGCTAATACGTCCCCAATGATACACACAACTTTCTTCGACAACGTACTCGCCTTCGCGAGTCATTCTAAACATTTTATCACAACGTACACACAAATGTTCCACTGCATCCGCTTCTTCGTCACTATCGGAGCGAGGGGTCGATCCCCACGAACCCCTGCCACTGTCACTCTGAGACGTGCCGGGGACGAACTCCGGCGCGTTCACGTCGAAGGATGTAAACTGCGGAGGTCGAGGCCGGGGCGGCGGGTTGATGTACACCACGGCCTTGCACGAGTTGGGCTCGATCTCCAACGGGTAGCCCAGGGCCCACATCCGCTTCGGCGAGAGCAGATGCGGGCGCAGGGCCTCTGCTAGTTCCTCGGCGGAGATCCTCTGCGGCGTCGACGTCGGCGACGAGGACGGGGGGCGGCGTCGATCGCGGGGCTTGCGCCGGCGTGCTGCGGC